>PVJO010026508.1:0-20999 GCA_004026905.1 Hystrix cristata
CTTAAGTGAAATAAATCAGACACTCATGAGCACACATCGAATTGTTTCTCTGATATGAGAAACCATAACTGTAAATAAGGACAAAGAGGTGTAATAGATATTATATAAAAGGATGGTGCACAGAGGAGAGGAATACTAGAAAGAAAGAAGGGGAAAAGCAGAAAGGCAACAGGGGAAAGAGAGGGGAAAGGGAAAATATGGGAAATGATGACTGAACCTGCTGTAAATAGGGAGGGAGGGAGCAGAGAGGAGGGGCGGGGAGAGGGGGGAGAACCAAGATACATCATGTATAGGTACGGAATAATTGTAATGAATGTGACCATTGTATGTAGAATGTACCAATACATGTTCTTGGTTTCAAATAAAAAAACAATAAATAAATGTTCTCTTCTACGACGATGCTGTAGAGACTGTAACTTTGCATGCATTCTTCCTTCCATTTCTATGTTAATTTTTTTTGCAACCTCTAGAGTCAACCTTTAGTGATTTCCTTAAGAAATCACCATAATTTATATTCCTTTTTTTCACAGTAGATGACTTAGCTTCCTGTCTCACTGAGAAAATAATGACCATTAGACATGAAATGTCTTAGCTACTTTCATCCTTTTAAAAGTCAACTTTTCATGTCCTTGTCTCCTTTCCTGTGGATTCCACCCAATGAAAACCAATAGGCCTTTATTTGAGCACCTACTGTGAGCCAATCAATACACAAGGTGCCACAGATGTAAAAGTTAATTATATACAAAATGGCAGTTACTGTCTCCAGTCTGATCTGTGTGGAGGAGAGGATGTGGGAAGACACACTACAGCAGGTCAAGATATAAGGAAAGTATGTGGAGTGCTGCTTCAGGCTTGCAGGCAAGGACTGTTGACCTGGGGTGGCCCAGCTACCATCCCCCGAGACCCTGAGGGGGTGAGGCACAGAGATGGGTCGTTTTCTTGATCACCCCTGACACCCCTGATAGTCTCTTTGGGGTTCTTCCTTATTCCTCTCACAGAATTATTTCCATTTCACTTGGAAATTGTGGAATTGCTATAATAGCTGCAAAATGTCCACATTTCTGGCATGATATATTGGTTTATTTTGTAACAAGAGCAAAATCGCCAAGGCTGAATACCTTGTAAAGAAGAGGCTTGTCTACCTCACGGTTTTGGAGGTTGAGAGTCAAATCTGGTGACCCAGCTCTGGGGAAGACTCCTTCGGTTACATCACCTCATGGCAGATGGCATCTCAGTGGCGGGAGCCTTGAGGAGAAGGAGCAGATACACGGCCTGAGTGGTCATGCAGTAGCCAGTTTTTTGTTCTTTTATAACAAGCCTCTCATGAGAACTAAGTCAGGGCTGTATGAAGACGACCTCAATGTCTTCCTGGGGTGGCCCCGTCAGAGACCTAATGGCATTCCACCCAACCTCACCTTTTAAAGGTCCTGGTGCCTCTTAACATTGCCACAATGGAGACACCACATCCAACACGTGAACCCTTGGTGGACACAATACCCAGACATACCACCGGCCTTTAAAGGCCCTTGTAATTTGGGGATAATTTTACGTCCTATTTCTCTCCTCACCAAGATTCCAGCCATCCTGCAGAACTCATGGTATTCCAGGCATCCTGTCTTAGTTACTTTTCTCTTGTTGCTAGAACAAAATATCCAAACCCAAAGTTAAGGGAAGAAGGGTTTATTGACTTATGATTCATAGAGGTTTCAATCCACAATCAGCTGTATCCAAGGCAGGGTGGCACAGCAGACAGGCAGAAGGCAGCAAAGTAAGCAAGAGAGTAAGCAAGGGCGTAAGCAAAGCTCTTTCTTATGTCTTATCCAGGCTGCCAGGATTAGGGAAGTGCCAAAGCAATCAGAGGATTGATTTAGTAATCACATGCTCTTAATCCCAGCATCACACATTCCATTCAGCCACCTCTGAAAAAGCCCCATCTATGACCACACAAGGCTTTGGGGTGACATCTAGACACAAACCATAACACATCCTTACCACCCTCACGTGATATTCTTTGTACAAGATGTCTTCATCTCAGTTTCTCCACTGTTCCAGTTCGCCTCCTTTTTTCTGAGGTTAACTAAAATACCCCTGAGATTTTTGCCTGACCCTTCCCCAGGGGCAGTTACTCTTTTGCTTATCCTTCTCTTATTCTGCTGTGTTATATCTGTGTTATAATACACGTGACTCTGAGTAGTGATTGTTTATATGTTTTTCTCCTTAACTTCTTGAGTGTGAAGCCCATAACTTATGCACAGCTGCATATTGTCTAGTATATTGTTCAGTAAACACATTGGCTGACATTGAAATATGCATGCACACTGATATACACACACAGAGAGCACACATTTGAAGGAAGACTGGACTCCATTTATTGGCTGAATAGTATTCAGATTTGTGAATCCACTGGAACTCAATTTCCTCAGCTATAAATGGGCATTATAATGCCCTACCAACTTTACATCCCTGTTGTGGAAAAATCTATGTGAGATTTCTTTTTAAAAAGATAATCCAATATAAATGAACATTATTATAAAACATGATGTCTGTAGAAAACTTAGTGAACCCACAAATAAAGCTTCATTAATGTTATGAAATGTTATCCCCTTTTATTTATTCAATAACTCCATGGAAGTGTTGCCTGAGCCACACTTTTGCAAGTAAAACAAAACAACAAAACACTCACCTCTACCACCACCAACAATGACAACGACAACAACCAAACCAAACGAAAACACAACAAGGACAACAGGAGATGCTAAAACACACCTTTATGTACAATGCTACTTTGGATAAGACCTTGCCATTTTGTTTAATATAAGTAGAAGGGTTTTAGAAATAGAAAGATGACACGACTCTAAACGTTTCATTCATTCTCATCTCAAACAAGAAGTAGGATAACAATTACCAATTGGATGAGGTAGCTGAGAATCAGAAGTTTGCTGGTTAATCAATTGGAAAGTGAACTTTTCTAGCAGCCGAATGAGTCAGTCGGGCTGTGAGCATGAATCCACGTGCAGGTAGGATGCAGCCCGCACAAACAGGCATGTGCGCAAAGGCACAATGATCCTTATTCGCTGCATGGGAACTGGAGACTGTTTGGAGCAGAGTCTGGAGTCATACTTACCTGCAGTTCTGGATCATCTCCTTCTGGGCTAATCTGAACCTTCACTCAAGAAATGGATGCGGAATTATTGGATGAGTTCGTTGTAAGGGTGAGAGATGTAACGTAAAGCGCTTTGTTTTGTACCTGCCTCTTACTAGAGATTATTTGATGAGGTCTGGATTAAAGCTAAGCTTGAAACTTCACCCATCAAACCCAGGTGCTGGCCACTGGCCCTTTCCAGTCTTATGATTTATACAGCCAATTATGCAGCCACGACCAATTCACAAACTATGGGACGTAAATGTGAATTTCTCCATTAGTTCATGGCAAATCTTTCAATAAAAGTCCCATTACCATCAATTTGTCAGAGACTCGGCTTCCATCCTATATAACTGAGACACGCAAAATACAGGATTTTCCAAAAAAGTGGCTCCCTGTGTATGGTGGGTGGTGTGTGGTTTTGAGAGTGTGGCGCTTCCTGTGTGCCCAGGACACCAGGCGCCTCAAGTACAAGGGCAGATGGAGCTGATTGTCTCTGAATCTTACTTGGCATGCTGTGTTAACCTTCTCTGGATTTCCCAGGCCTCTATATCTCGGGCTTAATTTGCTGTGGCTGAAGTTAATAGAAACTGAAGAACAGAGGCAATTTACATTTTGCAAACTGTAGAACACAGGACACCCCCTAACACATCTGGAGAGACCTGCATTATTCAGGGGCGCTGTCCTTCCCCACTGTCTCAAAAGTCTTAGCGCATACGGAACAGTGTCCCCTAGACACGATGAAAGGCTCCCTTTCATTCTCTAATTGGACTGAGAGTCGCTTTTCTTTCCCTGCAGATTCTAAGCCTCACCCGGGTAGGCTCTGGGTCTGTCACTTCTTTCATGGCCAGCTGACAGCACTAAGCTGGAGTTTGTCGTTGGCTATTTAACCGACAGAGTTAATAGGTAATAAATAAGGACATATAAGTTCGTAAAAGTCAAAAAGTTTTATTTGTAGGAGATTCTCTGAGTGCTTACTATGTACTAGGCATTGTGTTGAATTTTATATATATATAACAGACTTGTGAAGTGAGCACTTTGTTTATGTGGCTTGGGAGGTTTGGGCTTCCTCATCCCATGAACTTATTTGGTGAGAGGAGGGAAATGAATTTGAGCTGGAGCTGAATTTATGCAGAAGTGTAAGATATTTAGCTACAACCCAAATGGGAAAAGGCAAGTAAACCCCCCTGGAAACAGACAAGGAAGTTTGATCAGTACACCTGTCTTTTCTCGCAGAAAGTTAGTCCTGGGATAAAACTCTGGACGCAAAGCCAGGAGACGTATTCCGATCTCCTTATCACAAGCCAGCTGCATAGCAACGTGAGGGGTAGAGTGGTGATTAAGAACACAGACTCCAGCCAGACATGGTGGCACATGCCTGTAATTCTAGTGCTTGGAAGGCTGAGGCAGCAGGATTGTTGCAAGTTTGAGCCCAGCCAGGGCTACATATTGAGTTCAACATTCAGGCTGAGTCTTATAGCAAAACCCACCTCAAACAATTTCAGGGAAAAAAAGGATATAAACTAATACTGGACTGTTTTGGCTTGAAGGCCAGCTCTGTTCTTATTGCCTTCAAGATCAGGAAAATGCCAGACTTAAAGTAACAGCAGTAACTGTCCATAGGTTAAGCGAACACATACATCCCAGTGTGCCTCTTAGGACAGTATATTATATACATTAAGTGCATTTAGCTTTGCTTCTTTTTATTTTACTTGAGTGTGTTCCCCACAAAGTCAGCGATTTTTCTCAGTTGTGCTACCTGGTGTATCTGAAGAACTCTGAATACTTCCCAACACATAGTGAGGACTATGCTCACTGCTCAGTGAATGCGAATATCACTTTCAAGTCTCAGAGTCTCTGCGGTCTCATCTATAATTTGGAAATAGTAGCTCATGTCTTACAGAGTTCACCACTTTGCTGCAATAGCCAAATAGGCTGCTGGCTGCCTGAAGCCCTTTAGAAAAATCTCAGAGGCCGGGTGGGAAACTCTGCAACCTTTGCTTGGGTTATTTTCTGTAGAAAGGATGGCCCAGGAGAGAAAGTGTTAACGCAAATGTCCTGAAGGTACAGATGGTGCTTGTGAAGAAACAGCCTATTTTTCAATTTGCAGAAATGATTAGCTAGGATCCTACTGAGTTCACTGCACGGGCCACTGCTAGTTTTAATTTGTGCCAATAGGACGGAGGGGTGGACTTTAATGAGGACCTGTGTCTTCTAATCATGGGCAACATTATGAGAACTGGCAGAGGGGGTGGGGAAGGTGAAAGATAATTGGGGGGTTCAGAAGATGGGCCTGTTTCTCAGGGAAAGAAGGATGCTTTGCTACCTTCCCAGCTAAAGTCGATATAGTAGTTCTCACTTGCATGCGGAGGGCATGCAGGTTTGTAATTATCCAGCAAAGCGGTAGTGTGAGGATCGCAGGTACACATTCCAGAGTTGGATGGTCTGGGTTTGCCCCATAACTGGGTGAGCTTTGGTTCTGTTTCCTCATTTGCAAAGTAAGGAAAACAAATGTATTTATGTTATTGTGTGGTTATGAGTATAAAGAATGACAATACAAGTAGAGAGAGTAAGGTAATGTCTTGCAAAGTCCAAGTTCTCAAATCTCTATATATGTTTTCAAATTATTTTAGTTATGCCTGCCCACCATTTTAGAGAAACAGAACAGAGAACTTCCACCTGAGAGAATCACTCCTTTCAATACAGTAACCTCTACTCCCTCCATGTCCCCCAAGGATGTGTATGATGCTAAGAGCCTCCTAAGTGATTATGATATTGTCCTCTACCCCTATCACCAGTAGAGAATACTTCCATATTTATGGTGAAGTCTGGGATGAATGTGTGGCTCTGATACAGCAGTGTGTAGATTCTAGCCACAGAGCAGAATTTCTGGAATAGTGATTGCAACTTCAGCCATGGCCCTACTCTCCACTCCCCTGACATTTTTTCATATATCTTTAGTGGCTTCGCACAATGACTGTATGTGCTGGAACAGGGGCCATGTGTTGTTCCCTTGTGAATCTTGGAAGAAAACACCTGGTGCCTGAAGACAATGCTAATCGTTTTCCTAAAGAGTTAAAAAAAAAGCCATATTTTTTTGTCCTTTACCAGAATTCAGATGCAAAACCATGGTGGCCTTCAATGTGGTGCGTGCCAGTATCCAAATATCACTTCTGGGACCAGAGTAGCAGCAGCAGAAATTGTTTCAAGTGTCTCCTGGCAAAAGCACATCTGCTTTAAGAAGCAGGAGTTCATAAATTTCCTTAAAATGTACTAAAACCTTTGTAAGTATTTCATTTGGGAAGGAGTCAACAGGCTCATTTTGTTAATGAATAAGCAAAATATTTTCTGATTGCTTTCTTCCAAGTGAGCATAGAGATAAGATGACACAATCTTTTTCCATAATGAGATCCTGGTCTAGTGTGGGAGATAGACATGTCAAACGAATAAGTACAATATAAGTCAAGTAAATGTTGCAGGGTATGGAGCCGTTGGAAGGTCAGGAGAGGATTTGAGCCATGTGAAGAGAGCGAGAAGGGGGTTTTGGAAATGTAAGAATCCCAGTTTTTCTAAAGATGAAACTCTGAATTCTGGAGCTCTCTGCCTCTGACATAATTTGAGTTCATCTCCATGCACAGCTCAGGATCTGAAAAGTTTACTACAAACCACTTCAGGGAACTGTCCCCACTTCAGCCTCCTTCGTTGGCTTCCACCCTTCACAGTTCTGAGTTTTCCTTGGAGGATACCTCAGTTATTTTGGTCTGAAGGCAGGAGTAAAAAGAAAACATAAAACAATCCTCTGAAACATACACAGGAAACATATTGTTGTGCAAACTAATTGCCTTTTGAAAATGTGTTCTAATCAACACTTCTATACACCGTGCTTGGCCTAATTACAGCAACAATAATACCCTGGATTTACAAAGAGCCTTTCAGAATGGATCTTTGCAGTTATTTCAATTATCCACCAGATATCCTTAGGACAGAGAAAGAGGTAGATGAAGAAGATGAGGTTTGCAGGGGCCAGGATAGCATATATTATTTTCACTGCTGGAGCAAGAATCTCAATCCTTTTCCATCCTGAGGGTCTAAAACTCTGGTGCTTAACTCATTAATGCTTACAAATCAAAAAAGAAAAAAAAATGCTCACAATGATACTGGGGATTAGAGTTGCCGTGATTATTTTTTGTTGTTGACTAAAAGATTCCAGGTATGTAGTTCTGCTCATGCTTATTTTCTGAATGAATGAATAGATTTATGAATGAATAAGCCAATCGATGAATCAGGTAGACCCAGACTTTGAGAGAAAACGCTCAAACAAAGGCAATGGTCCTAAAGTCTAGGCCAGACATGTCGGGCACAAATCTATCTCAAAACTATTAATGTGCAAACTGGCTGAAGGATGGTGTAGAAAAGACTTTTTGAAAAATAAAACACTTAAAGAAGAAAATACCATAAGAAAAACATGGACATTGATTTACATGGTTAAAACCACAAAGGAAAATGAGGAGCAATGAGTATAAGAAAATGAAAGAAAATGGTCAAATACATAGTAAGCACTTAATAAATGACATAGGGACATAGAAATATATCTTTTCTCGGAGGACAGCAGTGTGATTGTTTTGTGTTAAAAGTAAGAAGTCTAAACCAAGATGCATCATGTACAGGTACAAAATAAATGTGATGAATGTGACCATTATATGTACATTATACCAATACATGTTCTTGGTTAAAAAAAAAAAAAAAGAAGTCTTGGTAGCTTCTGAGAGTGTACAAGAGGATCTATAAATATATATATATATATTTGCGGGGGTTGCTGGGGTTCGAACTGAGGGCCTTGTGCTTACTAGGCAAGCGCTATACCACTGAGCTAAATCTCCAAACCCCCAAGGGGATCTATATTAAACAAAGTGTTTCATGCAGTTGGCGCTCAGTCCATCAAACAGTGCTATTCCTTGAATTTTTCCATTTCAGTGAGAGTTCAGCCTTCTTTATTAAATGTGACATTTTAGGGATGCAGCCTCTTCAACTCCTGTTCACAGTCAAAGTTCATGCTCGCAGGAAGACTTCTCTTTATTTGACATTAAGCCCATTTGCCCACAGAAGCATGGGTAACTGAGAGACCAAACATTTGGACTGAACACTAAGCTCGGTAATAGGAGTGTCAGCAAAAGCAGGAGAGTTAAAGTGATTGAGGAAGACTCAGTATGAACTCAAGGATGGCCATGAGGTCAGACCACTCAAGAAAGAGGGCTAGTTCCTGCATCTCTCATGATTTGTGTTGGTGGACATGGGGTTGGAGGTGCTACTAATAGGCAAACATTGGATATTCTTCAATACAGTATAATTGTTTCCGATTAGATCAAACGTAGACAGCTAGTCCCTTTGGAGAGTGTAACAATGTACAGAGTATAAGTAACAAGGGAGAGGCTATAAAGTATCAAGAGGACAGTTTTGGAATAACTATCTCTAGGTGTTACCACTATTGTCCACGGTTGTCCAACACAAATAGTATTTTCCTCGGGCCAGTAATCCCACAAAGCCCTTCTATTTCTCTCAGAAAATACATATGCCCTAGTCATATGCCTAACTTCTCAATCTGTGAAGAGCTCTTTTCAATTTCAGCAAAAAAATATTTCCTATCAAACTATCTGCTCCAAAATCAAGTGAAGAAAGCAATGAAGGCTAGGACACAGATGAAAAATTACCAGGAAACTTCAATAGAGATTCTCTGTTACAGAAGGAAAATGCCAGCAGGGGAAACTCCTCATACATAGCATGACTCTGAGAATGATTGATGGGTCAGCTTCCAAGATATTTGGGATTCTGTAAAGTGTTCAGAAAATAAATTACAAATGAGTACAATTTTATGGATTTGGAGCTCGCAAAGTAAGCTTTGATTTCGACTGTTTAGAAATGCCAAGAAGTAAAATTTTAAATTGTAAACAATTCATAACACCAAAGAGTTTTCCTTCAATTAAGCCCATACTACTGTATTTTGCTCTACCAGTTAGATCCATCCCTTGTAAGCTGTTCTGTGACATTTGACTTTAGGCAAGTGATGCAAGGTAATCGTGGGCAGAAAGGCTGCCAAAGAGAGAAGCAATGTGATCAATAGGATTCTTTTGTTGTTGGCAAACACTGTTGGGGGATGATCAGCGTCAGAGCTTGGAGCCAGAGAAAGCTAATAAGATGAGTGGCATGTTTCCCACAATATGTTCGAAGTATTTATGTGCTGTTCAAAGCGAGATCTGTAAACACGATGAGGACAAAGAGAATACAACGTTATTGATGATATCCTCCTGATTTATGTTTACAGCATCTGTGGATAATAACTCCATTTGTCAGAGAGACCCTCGTGAATGCTAATTTGGGGATGCAGTCCAACCATGACCAGCCTGGCTTTGGGTGAGACTCTCCCTCTCTTACATGTTTTGCTAGAGCTGTAGTACTTGCAAGTGCTCTTAATCTCTAAAATATTAGCACACTAGATTTGAGAGATTTCAGGTATAGTAATTTTTCAGAAGTTTGTAATTTTTTGGGTTTTTCAGAACTAATTCTGAAATTAGCAGTTTTTCAGAACTAATTCTAATACTTTCAGATTTATAAGTCCAAAAGAAAAAAAAATAATGGCTTAGCACCACCTTTTGTTTATAATGACTGATGATAACAGAGTAATGTTTTATTTAATTATAAACTTATTGTCCTTAAAGAAAATAAATCATCTTGTTTTCTATTAATGTTTACTATAGTACTACTTGTTAAACTGTTAGAGACAATATCTCAGATCTCAAGAACTGTCACCCTGTAGGGATAGTGAGTGAAATTAGAGTGTCATTGGAAGAAGCCAAATGAATCAGTATTCACATTGTAAATCAGCTAGAAGATTTTCCTTCTGAGAATTTTATATAAAATTCTAATAATCTAATATACTATTTGTGGATGTGCAGATTTCTTTGTTTCATTATTTTGGCTCCATACTGAGCAGACATGGTTCTATATAACACATGTAGTGTTCACTAAAACTTGCCTATACCCAACGTACGGTCTGCTGTGAATCCTATGGCTATCTCCAATGGTCCTCTGTCTATGCCTTTGCCTTGTTTCTTGGCAAATAGCTATACAGACAACGTGCTGATCATCTTGGAGGTGGGAGAGGAATGAAAGTGGGAGTGTAGACCCTTAGAAAGTCATCTTAGAGCTGTCAGCAAAACAGAAGCCAGCGTTCCACATGGACAACCTGCTGGGCCATCGCATGAGGCTGCTTTAACTAAAGAAGCAGGTGAACCCCATCGCCACCCCACATTATTTTTACTAATACCTAGAGAGTATTTCTAAATACTATTATCCATGCATTTATGGTTATTTTTCTCAGAGGAGGGGTTCTGTCAGTTTTCTTTAGACAAATCCTATACGAAAACATTCACAAGTTCATTTTTTTTTAATTTAATTTTTTTTTTTTTTTGATGCCAGGGCTTGAACTCAGGGCCTTGTGCTTGCTAGGCAAGCACTCTAACCACTGAACTAAATCCCCAGCCAATGTTTATTGAATGTACTGTATCAGACCTGTTGGCTTCCTAACCCTCCTCTCTAGAAGCCCTGTTCACTCTCTAGGAACACACTACCCCACCATAAATGCCCTTTATCTTGCCAGTAATTTTATATTGGAAATTTTACTGATGTGGTCAGAATGTGAGGGACCAAGTGGGAACATTATCTGTTGGGAATTCTGGTGTCTTACCTGAGTTTCCAGATCCTGAAGCACATCAACCAAAAGGCACTCTTTTGCTGGTTACAGAAACCCAGGACAGGTGAGTTTTGCTGTTATTCATTTGTCTTTTAATTTCAAATCACACTGGAGAGGCCCAGGAATACAGTAACACTCAGCCCCAGTCACTCCTCATCCAGGCTTGAGTTTCAACTCGGCTTGTTTTGAAAGCTGCACCTCATTCTTTCTCCACAGGAAATAATTATGATGCTCAGAAAATACAAGGAGTTGTCTGTAATGTGAGCTTGAACCAAACCATAAAATATGCCATGTCCATCTTATTTCTTAAAGAAATTGCTTTGGATAATATCTGATATCGTTGGTATGAGGTCCCTTGGCTGAAAAAGTAGAGCACATTATATGTTTCCTGAGGGAGGAGATCTTACTAGCTCTATGACGTAAAGACTTATACATTTTAGTAACATCCTTTGTCACGTCTTTCCTTTTTTCTAGTCGAAATGTGTATCTCTTGTGGCAAACTAATTTCCTCATCCCCCCTGCTGTCGTTGGTGTGTCCATGTAGATGATGGCAGCAGTGAATTGCTATCAAAACAGAGTGAGTTCGACTAAAAGCTAAAAGCTGGGTGGGGAGCCCTGTTAACCCTGAATGGCTTAACTGTCCACAATTGCTAATATCTCAGAGAACAACTCTGTTCCAATTTCAGATCCAATGATGGCCCTATTCTCTTCTTCTCCTGACACTAAATTACATTATAATTGAGTCAGAATCCCAGAGACTTGGGTAGTACATTGAGAAGAGAAAAATGACAGTACCACTGGCTTTTTGTGAACTTTGTAGACTTTATCTGACCCTGACTGAGGAAAAAGATGACATATTATTGTCTTCCTGGGGTTTGTGTTAAGTCAGGTGTGGAAATAGCAATAGAAACATGATCTGTCTTGCCTCCGACAGCTTCAGAGCTGGGAATGGGCCCCTAGAACCTAACTCTATATTCATCACCTCAGCCTTCCGCTTCAAAACATATGTTACACTGACGAAACTGAGTGGACTTCAGGTTACTCATAACTTCCAATTGCAGAGATTGAAAGGACCTTAGGGGTCCAGTCCAACCTCTCACCATGGGTAGGAATCCCTTTTACAGTATTTACAGTAAAAAAATCTAAGTCAGTGGAACACTCAGTGACAGAGCCTATTGCCTAAAATAACCAGCCATCTTCTAAGAAGATTTCAGAATATTGCTTTCCTTCTAGCATTGGTTTGAAAAGCGTGTCAGTGATGAATGGAGTTTGGGTGGTAAGGAAAGAAAACATTCAGTTCTTAAGAGGTGTGTGGGTCTAATTGGGTAGACATTTAAAAGAGGTTTTCGTAGAGTCCTGAATTTTTGAAAGTTAGAAAAGATACACACAAAAGAGGGATGTGGGGTATGGCTTGAGAGGTCAAGAAAAGAAAAAGGAAAGAAAAATTTCACATTCTAAAAATCTGTCATGTAGAAAAGAGAGTCCTCACTCTAGCCAGATATTAGGGTGATCAACTTCCACTGGGCCATGAGAGGTTCTTAAGGACATTGCTGGCATTGCTGTTATGCCTCTGTGGGTTGTTAGCAATGCTGAGATGCTGTCTCACGGCACCATTGAATCCAGTAGGAACTGGATCTATTGGAGTAGAGAAGAGCATTTCCCTGATGTAACAGATAAATCAAACAGCGCTGTATATGTTGGAATCCATGGATGGCCTTCAACTGGGAGCCAAAGATGAGTTTTAAACTTTCTAATTCCTCTTTTGGATGGATCGTTGTATTTATACAATTCTCATTATTCCTCAATCTCCTGTAGGAATGAATCATTCCAAGACATGAACTGCATAGGCTGTAATGATTTCACTTTGGGTCAGGTCCACAGGAGCATTAATCATGCCTTAGGGCTGAGTTAGATATCTGCAGATACAAATGGCTTTTCACATTCCATTTCATCAAATTCTTTTTCTCTGAATTAAACAGACCCTTATAGCAAGATTGCCTACAGTGAGGGCATGGACTGTATGGTCGAACTCTTCCCCAAAGTCTTGCTTTCTCTCTCTGGTTTCTGCATCCACTCTCTTTTAGATCTTTATTAATCTTACCTACTCTTTTACCTCCAATTTTAAAGCATGTGCATGTATTCACATATGCACACCCACAGATGCTAAAAATCAGTCCGTTAAAGTGTGTCCTTCGCCAGCTGCTCTTTTTGTTGCTCTTACTGTGTAGAAGTTCAGATTTCGGAAAAAAAAAAAACTACATGCTGAAATTTTTGCTGTTCTTCGCCTCAGTCTTTTTGCTTCATTGATGATAGACAGTGTGCGTGAGGAGTGGGGCAAGGGACTAAAATAGGGATAATAGCTACAAATGGAAAAAAAGTTACAGAAAAGTGTGAGCAGATGGAGCCTGAAAATGATTACAGAAGAGCATCTCTTCTGTCTGCCCAAAGTGGGCATTGGTATGATCACTGCTGACTTAGCAAGCTAGAGATGCACCTGCTAGAAAAGGACAGACAATTCAAAGTACTCTTTTAGAGCTGAGTATCTGGAAAGAGGAAAACAGCCCACCTTCCGAGGTTTGTTTGTCTTTGTATTTATTTATTCCATGTCATCATCTGAGATCTGGCTTGCACACACTTAGTCTCAAGACTACTGTGACTCCCACAGAACTTGGCTGCAGTGGGGGGAACAGGACTAAATAAGTCTCAGAATATTTGTCCTTTATACCATCTTCAGTGGCTCAGTCAGGACCAGATTCGTCTTGTTCTGACCTTAATGAAGCTTTTTGGAGATTTCATAGAGAATTTCTTGACTTTCTTGGTGTTATGCCAAACCATGAACTTAATGATAGACCCAGATCCCTGAGCCCCTAGGGGGTCAAATCGGGATCCTGTCCTCATCCTCATCTGAAACTCTACTTCACAAAGTCTGAATTCGTTCTGTCAAATCAAACACAGTGTGTATAGTACTTATTATGGAAACAGATAAGAGGATACATTTCTGATACCAGGAGGAACACAGAAAGCACAGATAATGACTCATTTATTAAGAAAAAAATTGGCATAAGCACTATAGGAAATAATGTAATTTTTTGCAATTCTTTGTAGACTTTTTAATCATAACAAGTCTTGAATGGTAAGAACATTTTTAAAAAGTACTGTGTGATTTCAAGTCATTTATTTGATTGTATGTCTTTATTTTGTCTAAATGAATTCAACAATTATTAAATGCTTTCTTACTACACATCTCTACCTGTAAGAGCAACAGAGAAACAGATATTAACAAATGAATCGTATGCCTGTATTTAGTAAGTTATATATTCAATAGTAACTGGGTAATGCCTGTTTTATCAACCCTACCTTGGAAAGTGCTCAATTGCAGGGATTAGAATCAACTTTAGTTAATTTTAAAAGAATAGATTTATTATAGACTTATAGGGCTTAAGCAGTTGTTGACAAGAGTAAAAGAACATTCTAGAATTGATTGCTGAAGTTACACATTATAAGTGAGTCATCAAGGGGGTTGATTATTCTTCCTCAATAAGACATCTGCCTGTTCAATTGAAATTCCACCGCTGCAGCTGCTAACAGAAAACCTTGTCACTTTTCTCATGATCTAGACTGGAAAAATGGATGCCTCATAGCTTGCATCTCTCTTCATATCCCTACTCTTGCCTCCTACTTGTGCCTCCAAACTGTAGGCACACACCATCTTAGAAATCATGGCTACACGAATTTGGGGGAGACTTTTAGTTTTAGTCTTTGCACTATGGAAATAGGTGTCGGAATAGAAGTTTTGTGAGCCCACCTACAATATCTGCTATTGACATAAACCATCTCTAGAACTGATGGCCCTAGAAATATAATGCAACCTGTACATGTAATTTTAACTTGTCTCATGGCCACATGAGGAAAATAAAGAGAAATAGGTGGAATTAATTAGGGTAATGTTTTATTTAATTCCATATATTCTGATCATTATCATCCTCACAAATAATTTATAAAAAATTGTAAGTGACCTGATTTATATTATTTTTCCATGCTTAGTCTTCAGAATTAGACGTGTATTATTCATGTTCAGTCAGTTAAAAGTAGCCAGACTTCAAGCATCCTAGAAGCCCCTGTGCCTAGTGGCCACCACATTAGACAGCACAAACAGATGGCTAAAGTGCATTTTACGTATACACACAGTGGAGCAGTTATACTAAGTTACTCTAAGTTTGATGCTTTTGCTGTCTTTGAAAATGGTCAGTTAAGGCAATTGCTTTTTATGCATTAAATTACTAGTACATGTATCCTTGTTCTGTGCAGAACCCCAAAGTCCTCAATGTTAAGGGCTGGTTTATAAGCAACGTATGTTGTATGCGCCACCATAACAAGCATTCAATACCTATTTTTACTGCATAATTGATTGAATGCAGTGATGGGTAAATAAAAGAATGGAAATAAATTAACAGTGGTGATTGGCTATTAAAGTTGTTCTAAATTAAGCAGTTAAATTAATAACCTCACTGAATGAGTGTCAATTACTCTAAGTTCATGAAATTCTTTTTGCTTCTTGTTGCTGATTCCAGCCAGACATAATGTAAATTATTCACACAATTTATGTTATTTTGTTTCTTCAAGTAGAGTGCTTACAACTAAACATAGATGTATTAAAAATGAGTGTTTCTGGGTAGGATTCAGGTTTATGAATATCTGAGTTGATAATGATAGCTGAAGAATAACAAAGACTACTGATATATTTGTGACTTATCAGATATCACCAGCCTGTAAAATAGAGTTACTAAAAAGCAGCACATTGGATAATTTTCTTAATCATTCCTGGGCATGCTATATCCATTAATAAAGAGTAATTTGAAAGAACATAAGAAGCATGAAATACTGTAGGTGCTAAAGCTGAACCTGACACTACCCCCCCTCCCCCACCATATCCACATCCTTGAACTTACTGCTCACCTCTGTCCCCGATGGGAATAGAGAACAATCTCCAGAAAATGTCTATAATCTTTAAGAGAGCTTTAGGGTCATGAATTTCTGACTATTTGACATTTTGTTTTGCAGGTTTTTTTTTTTATTTCTATGGATGCAAAGAACACACAAACTTGCATATTAAAATAATTTTAAAGACTGAAAAGAAAACTCCAAACAAGCCCCACGATAAATAGAGAAACAAAAATGGAAGAAGTATATGACTTGAATGATGCTGTGACATTTTATAGTTCTGTAGCTCCAATCACAGCCAAATGACAGAATGATTGGGACATGTAGACAAGCAGAATGTTCATCAATTCCCCAGGGAAAAATCAAAGCATTCTTGTTTGTTTCCTACGAAGAAAACAGTGTGGATTGAGACATTGCAAGACACACATTCATGACAAGAAACAGGATATTTGTACGTCTTATAATTCAATGAAAAAAGTATTGGATGAGTAAATTGACTAACTTATAAAACCGTCATGGAATTTATTCTATGTGCTACACACTGTGTTGTTTGGGGGTATACAATAATATTGAATAAGATAGGCTTGCCTGACCTCAAAGAGAAAATAAAGAAAAGAAGCAGACCGATATTTAGATATTTTAGTATAGATAGGATATTAAAATTAGTAAGCATAATCCTATAGAATCCAAGAAGAGAAGAGTGTAAAACTTGGAATTATGATAGATATTGCTAAATAGCAGTCAGATGAGTTGAATATTAAAGGATATGTGGAAATTTGCCTGTGAAGTCGAGGAAAAATAGAGAGAGTGGTAGAGAGCACTTTATGTTCAAGGGGCTATCAGACATTTGAGATTAATGAAGGAGATGTACACAGATCAGAAGTGGAGAGGGCGGGAGAGAGCATATGGAAGTTTTAAAAAATAAGCAAAAAGCAATACTGAAGGTGGCATATTTTTTGACATGCCATTTTAAATAACTTCTATACTACCGTAGCCCATCCTGAAGAATATTGCCAAAAATATTAGTAGGCACTCAATAAAATAAAATTAATGATTATATAGTGGAATACATTTAAGAAACTCTGGTTAAATGAAGTTGGGCTGCATCACTGCAAAATTTCTTAGAAAGCTTAATATGTATATCTATATCCATCTATCTATCTACTTGAACAATATAACAAGTATTTCTAAGATATATATAACCCTACAATAATCTCTAGGTATATCACTTAACAAACACTCCAAAAGGTTCATGAAACACCATTTAAAACTATGCTGTTCAAATTTTTAGCTCATTTTTCACTGAGTTCTGTCTATTTATGTTCTTTTTTCCAGTGAGTCGTTTTAGTTCTTCATCTGTTCTGAATATTATTCCTTGTCAAATAGTGTGGTAGACTTATTATTGTGGTCAGCCTGCCCCAGAATGCCCAGCTGTACTGAGTTGGTGTGATTCTGGGCTTAGAGGAGCCACCTGAGGATTGTTGCTGACGTAACATAAAGGAGAACGGGAGCAGAAGATAGTTGGCAGGTTGTTTCTCGGGAGAAGCTCTGTTGTGGCTGGTTCTCCTGAAGGGGACTTAGCTGTTCTCATCACAGAAGGAGCTCGGGGCCTTGCCGTCATCGAGGATGGCTGCTGTTGCTTCAGGGGAGTGCTGGTCTTTCTCTCTACTGCAAGCATCATGTCCCAGTGCCAGTAAAGATTTCTTCAGCCATCATCTGAAGACACGGATGTACACGGGGCCGTGCCGTGGGCTCCCAGCCCTTGGTCGGATCTTTCAGGTCTCCAGTGCTTAGGTAGACGTTCGGCACCTTCTGCATTTGGCTTATGGGTGAATGTTGTAACTTATAAATGTCCTGTATTAAATCTGCTCTCTTGCAAACCATTGACTCTAGAAAGGTAAATAATACAAATACTGAGTTTGCAAATATTTTATCCCATTCTGTTCTGTTGTTTCCTCTGTTATACAGAAGATTTTAAGCTTTATATAGGGCATCACTTCCCAATGTAAAGATTGATCAAAAATCATATTTGATCTGAAAATATGTACAAATGTATCAGTCATAAACAATAACAAAAGATCCTATCAACTCCCTGTTATCTCTCTATCTATCTCTATCTTTCTTTCTCTCTTTATGTCTGTCTATAATCTTTCATTGTATAAGTTCTGTAGACAATGTTCTATTTGGGTGTATAAAGAGATTAATTGCAGCCCTTTGTAGTTTTTAAGAATCTACATTTTTTAAAAATCACTACTTCTTTTCTTGGGGGGGTGCTGGAGATCAAACTCAGAGCCTTGTGCTTTCTAGACAAGTGTGCTGCCACAGAGCTAAATCCCCAACTCCTAGAAAGCACTACGCCTGTGGTTGAGTGAAGCATTGTAAGAACAGAAAAAGTATTTCTTATTCAAGTAAGGTGTGAAAAGATGGAATCAAGGGTTTTGTTGCTACAGTTCTTCTCATGGTGAGACTAATGACCTAAGACAGAGAAGATGACTGATGGAAGAAGGCCCCTAATGAGAGGAAGTGAATCCCATAAAAATGAAGGACACACGGTTAGGATTTTCTCAGAAAGGAGGGACTCTTCTTTATGCAACAGCGAAGGAAGCAAAAACATAATCAATTACTCTGTGATCTTTGGTCAGTTGCTTTTCAGACCAGTGGGAACTTGCCTGGCTTCAGTCAAAGGATACACAGAGCTAAGACCCTGGGTATTTAAGTTGCTTTGAAGAATTCTGAGAAAGAAGTTAGACATAAAAGCTTCCTTTAAAATGGATGGCTACCGACTGGATAGTTCTTGCAATAAAAGTTGACTAGAGATGAAATATAGACTAAAAGACAGTGCAATTTGGTTGATTTGTAACTTGCTGAAAGACTGTACCCAAAATGTAATCATTCATTCTTTCATTTGTTCATCATTCATAGATTGGCAAGGGAAATGAACAGGTGCTTCACTAAGACACACTCTAACGAACGAAATTCATACAGGAAAAATCTTAATCTTCTGTTGGCTGCACCTATCACATTCTAGAAAAAGTCAGCTCTTTTCCTGCCCCACTGGCAGAACTTTATTTTACCCCTTATTTCCCAGGAATTCTACTCCAGGGAAGGAGGAGCATTAGTGTTGGACAGAAACATTTCAAATAAGTGCATTCATGACACTGTAGGTAACTTCTGTGACTAAGAACTTGAAGGATGTTTGGGGACCACGCATTTTTGGAGTTCTGTGAATGAGGCAGAAGGACAGTGCTGAAGATGGATCCCAATTAGAGAATGTGGCCATTCTAGAGCGTGCCACTGAGGGAAAGACTATTTTTAAAGGTGCTTAAATTTACCTCAAGATAGAAAAAAAAAAGAAAAATAAATACTTTCAGTTTCTCATCAGTACTAGAATTTCTGCTTAAGGCTTGCAACAAGAGTCTGTGTTTTTCTGGTCTTAGCATCAAACATCTATCTCTTGCAGACTTACCAGAAAGTGAATTTACAGCCTCTGTAAGCACTGAACAAGGACTCAAGGATGCAGGGCACCCTTTCTTGCTATTAATCTGAAAAATGCAAATTAAAACAGCAAGATATCTTTTTGGTCTATCAAATTGGCAAATATTTAAAATAAAGGTATTATGTAGTGTTGATGAGGGTGTGGGGGCACAGACACACCAGTACTGCTGCTAGGAGTGTGAATTAGCTCAATCATTTTGAAGACTGATTTGACAAGCTATATCAGAAGCTGAAGAAAAGACCCTTGAGGCATTCTACTTCTAAGAATTTATCCTAATAGGATAATTCTAGGTGTGCTCAAAGATTTATCTATATGCATATTCATTGGAACATTGTTTAATGGGAGAAAAATTGGAAATGCAGCTAAATGCTCAATAATAGAAAAATGTTTGAATAAATTGTGTTATAGCCAGAGTGGAAAATAGTGAACCTTTTGAAATGCTGCTATAAAATAATGACAAGGGGAGTAATAAAATGAGATGGGGAGATAATAAGAGACACAGTAAACAAATCAACCAAATTTACTATGAGGAATTCGAATGCTGATTTAACAAACCACCTCTAAAACAATCATATAGAGCTTATCGTGGATATTTGTACACTGAATGCTGATTGTATTAAAGAATTATTCAAAATAAGTTGGTGTGGGTATGGCATTTTGTCTTTTTCCTTTATAAATCCTCATCTTTTAGTAATACATAAGTATTTGCTAGTGAAATGATACAATGTTTAAAACCTGCCTTAAAAGAACCCAATGTGGAGAGAAAGGAACTGGGTAGAGATATAGATAAAAACATAATTAACCAGTGCTGATAATTATTGAAGTTGGGTAGTAGGCACATAGGGATTTATTATGCTACTGTATCTATTTTACCCATGTTTGAAGTCCATATAATGAGAAATAAAACATTTCTATTGTTGAATATTTATTTATATAAAATATTTCCATGTCGTACTGTTATTTTAAAATATATCAAACAATATATTATAATACCCAACATTTTGATATAAATCATGCACCTAGATACACATTTAGTTACATGAGAGGCAGACATTTTCTTCTACAAATAACTGTATTCCATATGGCTGAGAAAAGAAAACATTTGAGAAGATTTGTCAAAATAGTAGTATATCATTCTTGACATTAAATGGGGTTTCACTTGAGAAACAGGATTTTTTTTTTCAAAAGGTTTTGGGCAACACAAACTTCCAATAAAAATCTTTATATCAAATGAAATCATAAAACTTCTAAAATATCACTTCAACTGACTAAATATGTGCCACCAGCATGACATTTATTTGGAAGATTGGTATGTAATTAGCATCAAGAAACAAAAATTCTTCAATCTCCAGAATGTTATAATCTGGGTTGCTAAATGGGTGGTGGCAATGGGCATATCTAGATCTGGCCTCTTGTGAGATAAGACTCACAACACTGATCGCCACAAGGGCTAGAATGAGCAAGAACTAAGTTAGAATATTTTAATGTAATATGAATGATGCACTAGGCACCATGCTACTTGCTAAATTATTAAATGCTCATATTTAATCCTTGTCTCTATAAAATTTAAATGTTTTTTTAAATCAGAGGAATATTTTTATGCACATAGACTGGATTATACCCAATTTCCTTCCATGCTAATTTAGTTCGTCATAATCATCTATTTGAACAAA
>PVJO010026509.1:0-20999 GCA_004026905.1 Hystrix cristata
AGTGTAGTTACACTTATTGCAAATAGGGAGGGGTGGGTGAATGGAAGGGAGGGGAGGGGAAGGGGGGAAGAGGGGGGAAAACCAAGATGTATCATGTACAGGTACAAAATAACCATGTTGATTATGATCATTATGTATGCAATGTACCAATACATGTTCTTGGTAAAAAATAATAAAAAAATTAAAAAAATAAAATAAAGTTAATAATGCTGACAATGCTGGAAAAAAAAAAAGTCAAACTAAGCAGAAAGGCTGCGTAAGGAGATAATGTGGGGCAAAAATTATCCAAGTATGTTTGATACATGTACAAATCTGCCAAAAAGGAGACAACCAATTAATCTGTATAATCAATATGTACTAACAAAAATGGTGTGAAAAGTATGGGAAAACAAACATATCTATGGGAAAATATTCAACTATGTTACTCGGAGACATATAAATTATACCAAAAAGAAACAAATTTTGGACATACTGGCAAGGAGATTACATAGGTTTAAATGCCTCGTGTTTATCAAGCTGTGGTGATTTTGGTTGTATCAAACTTTGCTAAACACTGTCATAAAATCCTATTAATAATTTAAAATACTAAGACGATACACCAAGACTATGTATACTAAAAAACTCACAGTTTTCATATTGTTTGTTTAGCAACTTTGCATCATGTAATTGTTTCCAAAAAAGTTTATTAAATATGAAAAAGGTGTTTCAGCAAAGAGGTGGTATAACATCATTTTAGTCACTTTCCCATTGCTGGAACCTACAGTTCAATGGAAAAGAGGTTTATTTTGGCTCATGGTTTGTAGCAGTTTTGGTCCAAGGACAGCTGACTCGGAGGCAGGATGCCATGCAGAGGCACACTGCAGAGGAGAGGCTATTCGCATCACGGCAGCCAGAAGCAGAGACAGCCGAAAGGCAGGAGGTGGGAGGGCGCCATGCTCCTCCAGACCATGCCCTGGAAGCCACCCGGCCCTCTAACAGCCAGCCAGTTTGAACACTCCTACAAAGGTCTGGCCTATGATTGCAAGAGGCTGTAGGAGGACATCTCGATACAAATCACAATAAATATCATTATCAGAAACAAAATAATGGTTCAGTAATATGAAATAACTAACATTATCTTTTCATTGGGATGTTCTTATGATATTTAAAATGACAGATAAGAA
The DNA here is from genome assembly GCA_004026905.1 of Hystrix cristata. Classification (NCBI taxonomy): domain Eukaryota; kingdom Metazoa; phylum Chordata; class Mammalia; order Rodentia; family Hystricidae; genus Hystrix; species Hystrix cristata. The sequence continues at coordinate 1,164 of PVJO010026509.1, forward strand.
TTTCCAATAGTTAAAGAGACTTAACCATGATATAACAACAGGCAAAAAATTTGCCTACTATGTGATTTTGCCTATTACTTGAATAAGAGCAAATCAATTAAAAATTGTATTTTCCCTATAGTAAGAGGCTATTGATGAAGTTTGTGTAAAGTTTGTCAGATTATGAGTGTCTTGTATTTTGCTTTGTTTCATATCAAAATTATATTAAATTACAGTATAAATTATCTATGAAAACAAAATAATCACACTGTAGTTCTTACAAACCGTCAGTATTTAATATTTTCATTAAAAGTATGCAGCAATGGACATAGATAAAATGAGAAAGAAAATCTAATTACAAGGACTTTACAGAGAGAGTAAAAGAGAATCTTCCTTCCCTCCCTATAATCGTGTGAATTTTATTTGTAGTGTTTCATGTGAACTTATTTTTGTAAATGTGCTAAATAAATGCAGAGTTGAAACAAACCATCCATGTCCTTGCTTAAAAGAATAGAGTTAAACATCGCTTAGGGCTGGTAGTGTGCACAACTACTAATTTCCACTCAATGGACCCAACACAGTGGAGAATTCAAGTGAAAAGGAGAGGGACAGAGAGAAACAGAAAGAGAGAATATTGATCTATTGGTTTACTACATTTCTAACGTTTTCCATGATGTGTCTCCATAATCCTCCAAAACAGAGATAAGCACTAAACCTGCGGATATAATTCTGTATTCATTCATAAGTATTTATACAATTCAGGAAGTGCATAAGTATAAAGCCAAAGCATTACTATAACTATTTAAATTAATTATGATAAAACTCATGGTATTTAATAATTGGTAGTACCTGAATAATGTTAGTATTTGTAGTATTGTCAAGAAGTCAAGAATTCACTGCTTGAACTGCTTCATTGTGTTATTTTATTTGATCTTCACAGCAATCCTTTGATGTAGATATCATTACACACACTATAGATGATGAAACTGATTTCTATTTAGTGGATTATTCACATCAGGTTAAGAAGGAAGAAAGCACCTAAGGATTTGTATCTTAAGATTAGCAAATTTTTCACTGTACCAGACCTAACAGTGCAGATTTTACCATTGAAATAATACACAACACTCAAAATTTTGAAATACTATTTTATATCCTATTAAAGTTTAAAGAATAAGATCTACTGAGAAGAAGGCATTTCCTTTCCGATTCATCAGCTCATAAACTCCGCACAGGAGGAGGCGGATAAAGACAGTTACAAAGTTGTCCTGCTTTGTCACATGCTCAAGTCCCACAAAAACACCTACACAGAGTCTACCAAGAATACCCCAAGGGGAAGCTGTGACGGGTGATGGCGAGTTTCTTCCAAGATGGAAGGATTAACAGTACATGAAATGTGTAAGGAAAGGTAAAACTTAGATAGGAATTTGGTTGGGAGTTCGGCGCTGTGATAAATGGAAAATTAGGCCAGACTAGGAAGCAGGTGTCAGTTAAAGGAGAATGTCATAAAAATCACAGTTCCCTGCATGTACTCCAGTGCCATAAATTGCTAGCGTCTGGCCACTTCCTAGGTAATATAAGGTAAGTAATAATTTTCTTAGTGGACACATTTTATCAGTAGATGATAGTAAGAGTGTGAAAATGTGAAGTCTATGACACACAATAAATGAAGTGCAGTCACAATCTTACAATACTATGTTCTTAAATTAAAAACAGTGAAATATATGAAAGGCTCCCACACTCTTCTTGTGTTTTAATATCAAACGGAATTTAAGTTCTCAGCTCATTCTGAAACAAATCATATTTGTGAGGTTTTTCGATACACACATTTTATGGTGTGAGTGTGTATATGAGAAGATAAACTCCCAAAGGATAGGCATTTTGTTTTCCTTTTTCAGACTACTAGAGTGACTTCTTTAAATAGGGACATATGTATAATTTTGATGCCTAAAAATATAACATTTTTCAAAAACCAAAAGCCATTCCAGTTGTGCTCAGGATTGTAGAGAGGAGTTGGAAGAAACTCACTTACATGGCTAAAAAATTTTTTTTAAATAAATACAAATTCAACTTTACCCCAAGAGAGACCTCAGGTCCAAGGCAGCCAATGGCCCATGAACTTCAGCAGCTCTAGGCACCAGCAGCACCTGCTTGTCCTGGGCAGATGGGACAGATGGTAGAGAAAAGCCACCTGTGAAGAGCAGGGTAAATCTGCGCCCTCCATCAGCACGTGATCCATCCATACGTGGGACAGGTCCATTCCTAGAACATGAGTCCTGGGCAGGATCACTTGTCTAGAGAAGTGGACACAATGAAGGGCTGTAGAGCAGGGACCTGGCTAAGGAAAACCAGCACCTCAGCCACAAGCTGGCCTTAGAGTGAGTCTGGGTGTTATCAGGAAGATTCTGATATTCTGGAGTTCTTCCCCTCCTCAAACAAAGAATTGAACAAGGGCAGCAAAAGTAATTCCAAAGTTTTATTCAAAATTATAAACCAAAAAGAAGAGCTGACCCTTCAGAGCAAGTGCAGGCCAAACAGAAAAAGACAGAGAGGTGCTACCAGGTGCCCTGGTCCCCAAAGAGCAAAGTTGTAGGAAAGAGGGGGGCTCCGCTCACCATGCGTGAGGAAAAAGAGGTTTCTCCTGGTAGGATCAGAGAAAAGAAGGGGCCTTCATTCTGGTGCTGCTTCTCTTTATAGAATAAGGGTCCCTCAGAAACTCGTGAGAACCCCTACTCTCCGCATGGGAGGGCCGCGCTTGAAATTGGTGCCTCAGGCTGAGGTCAGGTCCAAGTCACTCCCACAAGGCTGACGTCAGGCCCAGGCCACTCCTCCAGTCCACACCTCCTTTCCAGCCTGCCTGAGCCAAGCCCTACTCCTATGACAGGAGGACGCTTTGGTGTGGGGTGCTCCCTGAGTTTATCCTGTGGGGCCTCTGGCCTTCAGCAGCCCTAACTTCCATTACTAAGCCCGGGACTGCAGGTCACAGCCCCTGGGCAAGGTGACTCCATTTTCAGGCTTCCCATGGTGCCTTGTGGGATCAGATTCTGAAGGAATCGCTATCAAATATCTGCTTCAGTGTCCCACTGGCTGCTCACATTCAACACAGTCTGAACTGAACTCAGTTTTTCCTTCTCAGAGCCTGTTTCGACACCCACATAGCCTGTCTTAATGTTATTATTATCCTCCCAGACACAGGAGCTTGGGATTGCTAAGCTTCCCAAATTTACTTCTTACTTTCTTTTATTCACTCATAAATAATTCATTAATTCTACAAATATTTCTGCTAGGAAGTAAAATAGCACTGGTGACACTGAGTCAAATAAAACACAGTCTCTGCTTTCAAAGAGGATTGTTTCTGGTGGGGGCAGAGACAAGTAAATCAAGACCTATAGGACAATGTTCAAATTGCCACAGCAGGACAGAGGGCCCCCGGGGGCAGGTGGGAGATGCAGGGGGCTCCCCAAAGAGGGGCTTCATCAGCCTCAGGAGGAGAGAGCTGAGGGAGACAAATGGATGGGAGAGAAACCCAAAGGAGGTGATGGACTCCAAGGCAGAGAGCCCTGTAGGGACAGGGCTTTCCATAGGTAGGGCCTTGTTGAATGTTATTAAAAATTAATAGACAATTTTGATTTCTATAGCCAGACTCTAAAAGGCAAAGACAACTAAAATCCAATAATTAGAAACACAGAGACAGCTAGATTCCAACAATTAAAGAGACAAAGACAAAAGAACTAGCTTGGGGGAGGTCCCAAGTACTGTGATTAACACAAAAATCACAAACTTCCCCTTTATGTAATCCTTAAATTTAAGTAACCCATCCTTAAGTCCCCCACTCTTGATTTTACCCTGCGCCAAAGAACAGGGCAAGGTTTCCTGGCTAGAACAAATCCAGGGTTAAAATAAAAGGCAATCCAGGGGGAAGATAAAAGACAAGCCAAGAAGCCAATCAGATTCCAGGAGCCTACATGGGACAAAGGTCTCAATAAAAGGAGCTGCAGACAAGAAATCCACGAGCAATTCACTTTCCAATTCTCCCTACTCATTCTGAGCAGCCGTCTGCCATCTCTCTTCTCCCCCTTTCCCATCTTTAAATAAATTGTCTTCTTTTATTTTAAACTGTTTTCTTTGGTTCTTTTACAGACACCAGGTTTAGGATCACCAGGAGTTATGGGTTCCAGCAGAGCTACGGCCTGCTGTCCAGCGAGGCATAGGGTGGCGTGGTGTACAGCCCTCCCCAGACCTGACAGGCTCAGCCAAAAGGTCTCCAGTCAGAGCTCAAATGGTCCGTAAGGCCCCAAAGGGAGGACAAAAAGAGTCTGGACAGCCGCGATGCTTCCAAAAGTGCCACCACGGCCTGCTGGGGAGGACGTACCCAGCAGGCCTGCCCTGGCCTCACAGAATTTGTAATAAGGTCGCTTTGCCTGGTTCAGAAAGCTCTGGAGCGCAGAGGAAGACTGCTTAATTCAGGGTTTAATAGCATGTGTGTGTGTGTGTGTGTGTGTGTGTGTGTGTGTAGGTATAGCATGTGTGCACATCACAGCCTATTTTCTCATTTTGCCACAGGGACCTAGTGAGAACTCTTGTCCAGCTTTTTGGTGAGCTTTCCCCATGCTACGCTGATAACAGTTTTCATTTGTTCTGAACTAACTTAAGATAGAAATACCTATTTTTCTCTAGTCACCAAGGACTCAGAAGTAAACAGGAACCAGTCCCCCACCCTGGGGGTCTTGAGGTAGGAAAGCCCCAGGGCCCAAGACTCTGAATCCTGACAAGCAGTCATAAAATCCTCCCCAGCTCTTTGGAAATGGTGATGAGGTGGATGACGGCTGGCCCAGCCTGTCCGTAGTCACTCACCTTTGTAATTAACCCCCCTCACATCCTGTACCCATAATTCGGAAGCGTACCTGTGTAATTCTAGGACCCAATCAAATAGAAGCTTTCAAATCCTTTCCTTAAAAGGGGAACAAGGGAACTAGCAAAATGGGATGTTGTAAAATCCTATAAAAACCCTGAAATCTCTTTGTTCTGGGCCCGGAGTCTCGTGCGAACTCTTCTGGGTTCGCGACATAAATAAACCCGAGTTCTCCAATTCTCTGAGTGGTGCTTGGTTTCTCGATGGTCAGTTCCTTCAACATCTCACAATCTATGAGGCATAAAAGAAGTGCAGAATGATTTGGTAGATTTAGCACAAAAGTGGGAACTGGCAGCTTACAGAGACAGGAGCAGAAAAGGTAACTTCTGAAGGTGACAGTCCTGTCAGACCGTGCTGGGTCCCACGACCACAGGTCCACAAAATCATCCTTCTCATAACTCATTCAAGCATCTCCAGGTGGACCTAGCACAGTTTGTCTGAAGACAGTCTGTTCTCATCTACAGGGCAGTTCAAATGAAAACTCGTTTTTCTTACCTCGTTTCATGACTAACACTTCATTGGTATGAACATTTAAATGATATAAACATTACTTGAATGAATAGAAGGAAAAAAATCACTTTGGCTGTAAAATCATACCACATGGACTTGAACTACAGTTATTTGGTATTCTTATTGTCTGGCCTACTTACAGAGCATAACAATTTGCTAGTGGCAATAAGATGAAGAGATAAATCACACGCAATACATTTTATCTGGGTCAAAATCCTCAGAGGAGTGCCATCTAAGGTCATACTTTCTGTATTATTAATGCATTCATTATGCATTTGATTTTATTTGTTTTTCAATAGAATTATAACCAGATCTAATTTGCATGTTATCATCTTTTGCACTATTTAAACAAAATGTTCACCAAAATGATCTTTATAATAATTTAGAAGTTTTAATTATTTATGTTTTCTTAAGTAGTCTCCAAAAACTCCTATTACATGTTTGACGTTTGGGTAATTCTGAGGTCAAAAGCAATTTACATCTTTTCCATTTAAAAGTCAGCTCAAGTTTAAAGCAATTCTTCAAAAAGATAACACAAATTGTGAATGAAAAGATACACATGAAAAGATACAGATTTTCATCATTAGTTAAACACTTACAAATGCAAATCAGAATCACGATAACATACAACTTCATACCCAGAGGATGGCTAAAGTGAAAAAAAAAAAAAAATGGACGGTACATGTCTGCAAAGATTTGGTGAAATTAGAGCTATTCCAGACAAAGAAAGCCCAACAGTAATTCCAACATGCTCCAAATGAGCCTTTCAGCTAATTCCCATCTTCACAGTATGAGAACTTTTTTAGTATTACCAAAACGGTGGGCAAACTTCAATGATGGAAGTTGTGTTTTAACACTTACAGTTGAAAGGACAGGAAGCGATAAAACTACAGTATCAATTCAATAATTTTTCAAATATTTATCATTAAGGAGGGAGGCCCAACGTTGGGAACCCCAGAGACACACCCAGCGCATCATCCGACCGCCCAGCCGGTGACTGTATCCCACGTTCGCGGGCAGAGACGAACCTGGTTCTCCATCCCCCGACCCTCGCTCAGATCTATCTCCCCGCTCAAGGCAGGTGCGGACTCAGACTTCGAATCTGCTCTGTGTTCTCACAGGCCCTGTACTCCTGTGCAAGCTGTGACTGGCACATAATCCTTTCTTTTTCTATTTATTACTGAAAAATATTTCCAATACAAAACAATTATAGTCATATATATTATACGATCATATATATGAATATATATGTATTCTCTTATCTTGATCATTTTCTACTCCATTTCACCCCCCCTACCTCTCTCCCTCCTCCCTTCCCCTGAATGCCCTCCTGATTTTCAAAAAGCCTGCCTTCCTTTTTGCTATCATCTCTCCTTTGTTTTATTCTTTCATGTATTTATATTTTGGGTTTCTCATGCAGTATTCAGCTTTCTGTGTCTGACTGATTTCACTTAACATTAAGATCTCGAGATGCATTTTCCTACAAATGGCAAGAATCTGTCGGCCTTTATGACTGAGGAAAAGGCCCTGTGTGTTCATCTTATCCGGTCACTGAAGGAGGCCTCTCTGCCTGCACATCCTTACTGTCAGCTTCTTTGAATCCTCCAGCTGCTAGTAATGTTTTCTTACCCATCCCATGATCTGTATACTGTATTATTTTCTGAAGGTGATGTGTGACTTGAGTCTTACAGATATTAATAATTACAATGAGAATAAAAGATCCCAGGCATGCCTGGCTCATTGTCCATCAATGGAAGCCTAGAATACTCAGCAAGATAAGGCTGAAAGATAGATGTTCCTTGTGAATTTATTGTTAGTTCACACATTCTGACAGTGTGGAAAGACGAAAACATATACTGTCTGTGTTTGTGCATAGCTTGCTCATGGCAAATATCACATGAAGAGCCCGGATAAGTCCATAGTAGTAAGGCTTAACATCTTTTTTTTATAAACTCCACAGCTAAATCATAAATGTCTGCATTTCAGAATCTATGTTGTAGAGGTTACTAGACACAACTCAAAGAAGGTTGTGGCCAAGTGAGAGTTTTAAATGAGAACTGAATATATGCCTGATATCGTGTTACTGTTATCCCCCAACGTAGAAGCATATTGTGGACAGGAAGCATATAGGCAGAGATCAATGAACTTCCTAAAACACATCTAGGACAATTTCTGGAATACTTACAATAAAAAAAGTTTCTTCTACAAGTCTGACTATGTCTTCTAATTTGACAGGGTTGCCCTTAAAAGCATAACAGCAACATATCAAATCAAGTATCTAATTATTCCTGCATCTCTCTTTTTATAAGATGAACTAAAACATCGTCATGGTTATTTAAGACCCCTCAATGAAAATGCAAAGATAAATTTAAGTTTAAAAGATATCTTGAAAATTGTATCTTTTCGAATTTAGGATCCAATTTAGAAATGCACAAATCAAAAAGTTGTCAGGGGAAATTTGAACTTTGATTAAGATGAATACAGCTGCCCGAGAATAACATATGTTCATTTAATAAACATGAGAATAAAATCTTTAAGAATAAGCCCAATCACTTCTTCAATCACTGAAAGATATGTCAAGTATCAAGAGTTGAAGACAACATCACTCACATTCAGTAAGAAAGCAACAGTAAGAAACAAGAAAGAAACAGTAAGAAAGCAAGACAAACTGGAAATTAATTACTTTTCTTGAACTTATCAGAGAATTGAAGCCACAGGAAGTCCATGCTCTTGAATTTGGTAGATAAACTCAAGTCTGCAGGAAAAACAGGACCTAAACATATGCCTGGGGGACATCATCACAGGGTGAGATAAAACCTGCTAGGAAATTTGAACTAGAAATGTTGACAGACTGCTAAGGACTGAGTGTGGAGTACCATCGGGCACCAAAGGCCCTGGCTGCTGCTATGGTAGAGGGTCCCCTGCACCCATCCTGAGCGCACCCACCCTGACAGGTCAGGGAACAGGGAGGAAGCCCAGAAGGGACACTGGGCACCTGCTCCCTGCCTACCCCTGGAAAGAGGCTGATCTGCAGAAGAACAGGGTGCTTTGGCTGCTGGAGAAGGGGGTGCTGCATAGATGCACTGTTATGACCATGGTGGGGGCAGGAAACCAAAGAAGACCACACACTCAAAACCGATTCCCAGGACTTCCCCAAGTCTAAACTCAAACCGGATCGTTATAATGAACACACCACTATCCTCCACACCCCATAGCCATGTTACCCAGCCTGGAGTAAAATTTAAATAGAGACATTACTAGAAGATTTGCAATTCTCTGGTGTCCATAACAACAATAAACTCCAACACTGGTAGCTAGATAAACAATAAACTCCAACATTTTCTGGCGGATCGGTGCTACCCTATTACATTAGGTCATCATCTGAAATCTGCCTAGTGGGACGGCAGCTCCTGGACAGAGTTTGCCTGTGTGGGGATGCTCAGTGGCACCCACATCCACTTCACGTTGCAATCTTGCACATGCACACCCCACTCACCTGGGAGCTTTCCTGAGCTCCACCGTGCCGTGAAATTTTCATACCTGTTGTGGTTTGTGTCTAGATGTCCCCTCAAATGCTCATGAGGTCATAGGTCATAGATGCAGCTTTTTCAGAGGTGGGAGAATGTAGAGTGTGTGATTTGGGGATTAAGGGTGTGTGATTACTAAATCAGTCCACTGATTGGTTTGTCACCGCCCTGATCCTGGCAGCCTGGATAAGATATAAGGGATAGAAAGAGGCTTGCCTACCCGTTGCTTACCCCCTTGCATACCTTGCTGCCTTCTGCCTGTCTGCCAGGCCACCCTGCCTTGGATCGAGCTGATTGTGGAATGAAACCTCTACGAACTGTCAGCCAAATAAACCTTTCTTCCCCTAACTTTGGGTGTTGGGTATTTTGTCTCAGCAACGAGAGAAAAGTAACTAAGACAATACCTAATCAATACGAATCTCCTAGCACACTTGCCTGACACACATCATAAACTAACGTTGGTCCCCGACTTAATCTTTTGCGCATCTAATCTCATTGTGGTATTCACTCCATGGAGAACCCACGGTAGCAACACCATCATATGTTAAATAAATATTGAGTGTTTAAAAAAAATATTGAGTGTTTATTAGAGTTAATTTTCAAGGAGGCACATACCTGTAATCCCAGCACTCTGGGAGTCTGAGGCAGGAAGACTGCAAGTTTAACGCTAGCCTAGGCAACTTAGTAACTTAGCAAGATTCTAAATAATAAAGAAAAAAAATTAAAGAGCTGGGGGTATAGCTCAGTGTGAAGGCTCTGAGTTCAAGTTCTGGTGTAATCAACTGATCAATAAATCAATCAATACTCATATTACTATCCACATTTTATATTGATAAAACTACTTGAGCTCTGAATAGTTTGAACTTGGTTCTGCTTGTTTCCAAACTTCATACTTTCAGCTATAGAATAGATGAGATTGGTCCTCTCCAAATAGATCAAGTGGTGTATGATCACTTAATCTTATTTTTAGGCAAAAAAATACATATTTCTGAATCTTCCTGAATGACATCTGTACCAATTCTAATTTGATCATTTATGTATTCATGACCTGTCTCACTCTTAACAAACTGCCTCATCACATTAATGGAATCTTCCCAAAGTACAGAAATCTGAACAAGTCCACAAAGTATGAATGTCTCCTACATATGCTTTAGAAATAATTTTAAGTCCCTGCTCTACCACTGCTTAGAGGTTTTCAGTTTAATCTAATAGGTAACATCAAAATGGAGCCATCTCAGAACCTAAACAAGATGGAAATGCTTATAAGAACAAGGCAAAAGCTTCAAAATTAAATCATGAATCAAAAACTCCTTGTAATCCAGAAATATGAGGTTCTGTCATCAGAAGAGCAAAGAAACTCTTCAAATGTAAGTTATGATTAAGAAGTGACATTTTTATACCTGGAATCACTGTCCAAGAACGGAGCAGATTTTCCACCCTTTAAAATCCAGCAGATTTCTTAAAAGATGAAGAGAGGGCCTCTCCTCCCCTACTTTCAGCAGAGGTGGGGACGCGCCCAAATGCCAAACTCCCCACCATTAATTAAAGTTAGCAAATGAGTAGTCTAAGCTTTCCCGAGCACCGGGCCTCAGAGGTGTGCTTAGCTGGCTTTTTTGTAGATGAGAGACTGCTTCCTACTTGACATAACAAAGTTTATAAGCCATGATTAATATGGACCCTGCTTAACAATGCTAATGTCGTCTAGAAAAATAGGACTGTAAGCTGCTAACACAATCAGGATTCATCCTTCAGCATCTTACTGGGTACAAGAAAAAATGTACCACTCTATCAGTAAGTTACATAAGATTTTTATTATGTCAAGCAAAAAATTTAAAACACCCACTAAAATGGAAACAAGGAATTGAAATAAGATTAAAAACTACGAGCTGGCTCGGGAGGAATACTAAATGAAGTGTGGACAGGTGTGTGGACTTATTACTGTGGGCGACTTGAGCCGGAACGCCCAGCTGGAGGGAGTTGACATGGGTTGGGGCGTAGAGGATCCACCTGAGGACTGTTGTTGAGGCAACGTAAAGGGAGCAGAAGAGAGGTGCGGGCTGTTTCCAAGAAGAAGCTCTGCTGCAGAAGGTCTCTGCAGTCCTGAAGGCGACTCGGCTGTTCTCGTCAAAAAATGCAGCTTCTAAGTACTATGCAGGAACAGTGTTTTATAAGGATCTAGTTAATAATAAATTTTCTCTGGTCATTTAAAAAGTGACCCAAATACTGTAAGATGTTGTTGCTGTGATAGTACAAATATTGATTACCACTGTACAGAAATTCAAGAAATGATATACAAGAAATGAATAAATATGTATTAAATACTATACAATATTTATTAAATATTTTCAAATTACAAATATTTTTGGCCCTTAAGCTCTTTGTTTTAATTGCTACAACTCTCAATGATAAGAAAGATTATCATGTACACTTACATTCTAAGTAGAATAAATCATGTTACACATCTGCTAGGCTCCGCACCAACTTGGTTAGGCCACTTCGTAGGTCATGGTGCTTGATCTCTGAGAAGAGGTCTGATTCCAGAACCATTTCAAAGACAAAGACGCGGAGTGTTAAGGACTAACTCTGTTAAACTCACAGACAGTAAACAGTGAGGTATACTGCGAACCCAGCTGCATTTTTCTCTGGGTTTAAGCTCCAGCTAAGAGGGCTGCTCTCACCTTGTGCTCGGTATGGGAAGGTGATACTCGGCCAGCCAGGCACCTTCAAAGGAACCAGAGACATCAGCCCTGAGAAGAGATGGCTCCAAGGTCGCAAGCCTGCGTGGGTCTGTCTCTCTCATGATGCAAGTTGTACTGATGAAAACTATTGTCCAAAAAGCCATTAGGCTTCTCCTGGCTAAAAAACAATGGTGGTATATAATTGGATCTGGCTTTCATAATGCCAGAGAAGGAGTTAAGATGAAGCAAGAAGGGGAAGGTGGGGGTCACATGGCTGGATTAGAGTGAGAGGATGGTAGGAACTCAGGTTTATTCTTGTATGTGTTTATGATTAATGTAGAAGTAATATGTGTCAATGTACGTATAGGTTAGAGCGCACACCCCGTCACTCGATAGTATGGGACAAAATGCGGAGTGCTTTTCCCACTAGATCCTGAAGAATAGTCACCATTCGAATTAAACCCTTAAGCCGCATAGATGATTTCAGAGGAGACCTAGGTACTATGCAGCAAAGGCAAAATCAAGAGGATGGTGATCATTTCAGTTCTGATAAATTTGTTTAAGTGCAATATCCAATTGTTGCTTGCCAGTGTGGGCTACACATATCAAGAGGCAAATCAAGCAGAGTGACATCCACGCCTGTAACAAGCCATTCAAATGTGGATGAAAGTGCTCTTCACCTGCAGGACAATTTGCTCAAGTTTCGGAAGATCCCAGGACAGAGCTCACAGATGGAAACGTCATGTGTTGCATATTTCAAGCCATTGAGTGTTCTCCATGCGGCTGGTTACCAGGCATGAAGAGAAGATCTGGTGCGAGAGAACTTCACTGAGTTCCTTAGTCCGAAGGGAAATGAAGTTTAGAAAGTCAGTTTCAAAATAGTTGGCCATTTGCAAGTACTTATAGGAATGGACCATTAGCATGAAGCACTAAAGAGAGAAAAAAATGGTATTCAGATGTTATGAAGAAATCTGGCTTTTGTAAGTCGAAGGTGCTCGGCAAAAAGTCCGGTAGCGTGGTTGCTTGTTGCCTGGGAATGATGGTTGGATGATAGCGCTGGAGGGGACGTGACAGTCCGGTACTCCAGCTGATTTTACACTATGGAACTTAGATATAAGGTAGCAACTGCACAGGGATGTACACTCCTGCGTTTTAATTTTGTGCAATATTGTCACCTGCACTAAATAGTAATGTATCTTTTAATCCTGGTCATTTCTTCCTGTGTGAAGGTCATCAGTAGGTTCTGCTCAAGTGTAGCAATTTGAATGCTATGACTTGATTGAAGGAGGGCCGTACTCCATTTTACGGATAGATGCAGTAAAAATGTGGATGCATGAAAGCCCTTTAATATAGACAGGCCATGGAACGGAGGGCCAGGAGACAAAGTAGCTTCAAAACAGCACAGACTCAAGGGAGAAAGCCCCTCACACACCAGCTTACACTCTGTGCAGCTCCACGGCCCAGGCCAGCCCTGGGCCTGACCACCCTGTCCGCAGACCCTTCCCACAGTGTGCCAGAGGAGTGAACTGGGTAAGAGCATCTGGGCTGTGGGTCAGAACTTTATAAATCCTTTTGTTGGCATAAAGAAGAAATAAATGTCTAGAGCTCAAGGAGTTACCTCCTTTATGGACAAGATGCTAGAAAAGAGGGGCTGGGGATTTAGCTCAGTGATTAGAATGCTTGCCTTGTAAGCACAAGGGCCTGAGTTCGATCCCCGGCACCAAAAAAAAAAAAAGAAAAAAAAAAAAGATGCTAGAAAAGAGCCACTCGCACCATCCATGCTCAACTGAGAATAATAAAGATGACGAGACCTCCTGTACCTTGCCCCTCACAAACATCCAACTCTCTTACAGTGGTTTTAAATATGGAAACATCCAATGTGAAGCTGACTGTGACATTACCTTGTAATGCTTACATAATCCTCTGTAAATGTTTCAGCTCTGTAAAAGGGACCTTGAGCTGAAGATCAACGTCCCCTGCTGAGAAATGACGGAAGAGAGATGCTGCCTACGAAGGGCCGCACACACCTCCGGACCACTTTCACCGAAGTTCCCAGTGCTGGAAGGAGGTCATGGCGGCTAGAAAGAATTTGCCCCAGCATCTTTCAAAATCCCATTTTACTTCATTCTCCCATTGTGTTCTCGGTAGGAAATTAAATGCTTGAAATCGTGTTCTGCATAACTGCTAGAGCAAGGACAAACCCTTAACCCTTTGACCTTGTTAGCAAGTTATGTGGAGACGTGTATGCAAGGCAGAACCGGCCATGCCTCACCGACAATATCATCACAGAAAACGCAATGATGGCTTCCGTGTCATCTTCACTGTGGAGTCCAGCATCCCGGCAGGTGGCAGAACACCAAAGTGAGGTCAGCTGACTCCGTAAGCTTGCACTACTTACTGCTTATTTCAGTTTTCCACTGAAAAAACTGAGGAATTATTAGGAAGCAAACTAAAAACCCATACTAGTTAAAACTCTAGTATTTCTTCTGTGGAATTTTATAATTTTTTTTTATATTTATTCTCAAAGCACAGATTTTCTACAGAGGCTATCTGGAAATGCTGATATATCTAGGAAAGGCTTTCAACATGGCTCCCAAGAGATATATCATCCCAGAACATCAGAATGAGACCTCTGCAAACATAATTAAAATAAGGCTCTTAAGATGAGTTTATCCTGGAATAGTGTGGGACTTAATAAGAGTCAGAAAAGGACAGACACGGGAGGAAGGAGATGAGAAGTAGGTTGGAAGCAAGAGACACGTGGACCACAGACACTGAAGAAGCCCAGGAGGGATTCTCTGCAAGCCTTCAGAGCCCATGAGGCATGCTGCTCTCTATTTGATTTCTCTGGTGCTTCCAGCCTCCAGCAGCGTGGAAGAATAAAGCTCTGTTGCTTGAAGCTTCCCCGTTTGTGGAATTTATTAAACAGTCCTAGGAAACTAGTGCACATCTTTAATGATATATCTTCAATGGGAAAGGTACACAAAAGGATGAAGTCACTTCTGGCAGGGCTGGTATTGACAGAAATCAAAAATTACAGCACAGAATTTAGTAAGATTATCCAAGTGTATAATCCTGCAATTTGGTCTGAAATATTTTACCTACCTGCCATCGGATCACTGAGGCATTAGATCCCAGGGGACCACAATCCTTACTGTGATCTGTACATTCAAGGGAACTGGGTTCTCTGCGCCTTGTAAGAATCCAATTCCCACCCAGCCACCGTGAGCATCAGGGGAGAGACTGTCTTCCACAAACCCAGTCCCCGGCGCCACAAAGGTTAGGGATCGCTGCGGTGAGTCTTTCGTGCCTTCTGTAGTTCCCGTCTTTCTTCTTTTCCCTTGATAGCACTGCTGTCTTGGTCAATGATGTATTATGGGCCTAGGTTTTAGGATTTCTGACAGATTCTTGGCCATCAGACATGATCCAAATGTTCCTATGAGCAGAGGCAGCCTGTGTTCAGAGCTACCAGAAGTGCCGTGTGTGCTAATAATTCCCTTTACTTAGGAGCCACAAACCTGAGACACAGAGTAAGAGGAATTCACTCCTTTGCTCGTCTTCCTTCCACAGTGCCTGGCTCGGGAGGAGTTGATTTTGTGTCGGTGAAAGACTTCCCAGGTGGATGGGTAGCCAGGAGCCACAGTGGCTTCTGTTCAGATGCTTCAGGGTATAAAGTAGAACAGGGTCCTCGTTGTTTGAGGATTCACATAAGCAAGCAAAGTTTCTGAATGCAAAATCAAACTTATTTTTTAAAATTCAGACTCTGGTCTTTGTTTTAAAACGAGAATGTCAGGCTGAATTTAAGGAAGAGAAAGTCCTCAGTGACTCAGTTCTCTATAGTGGGAAACATTTATGATTTACAACAAGAACCTGGGAAAAGAAATATCCCTTAAAATCTTCACATGTGGCTGTTTCAGAAACACAAGATTCTGGATCCTAGTTTAACATTCTGAGCAGTAAAGCCGTTAGAAGGACACTCGGGCCATCTGGATGAATACCAAAGACAGGCCACCTGACACTTGGTGGCCTACCTTGCCTATCCAAGGGGCCTCCTGCATCACCAGATTTAGGACCTAACCCTTTGTTACCACGTCTCAAGTGTTCCCAGAGGCTAACAGTATCTTGTGAAGTTTTGTAACCAAAATTCTTCCAATAAATATCAGGAGAGTCTAAGTCATAAGAAATTCCCTAAACTCAAATTCCCTAAACTAAGCTTTTTGAATGAAAATAAGGCGGCACAAATTTATTTTCTTTATTCCCAACTTCCCTTTGCCAAAAAGAAGAGTTTTTCATTCAATATCTAATCTACCTCATTCATAGAAAAATGTCTGGATGTGTAAATACATTAAAATACTCAAGTGAAGAAACTACAATTTTATTTCTCTAATAGAAGGAAATATAATACAAGGAATCCACTCGATATTTTTCTCCACTGACCTTTTTATTTTTTTCTGGGGACTCTCTCTGCTATTCCTGCCACTTCATAGTACCCAAGACACACATGTAACCTTGCGTGGCTGTGGTGTAGACCATCAGGGGCAGAAGACAACGCGTGGTCTGCCCTTGATCTTCCCGCTACTCACACATGCAGAGAAAGCAGGCATGTCATACAGGGAGAAAGAAAATTTTAAAGAAAAGGGTCAGCAGTGTAAACATAACAAACTTTTTTACACAATTTATACCAGCTGAAAAGCAAATACTGTATTTTGAGAAGAGGCTTCTGTAGGCATCCGATAGATGAATTCAAATGAGAGAGAGCAGGGAGAGAGGGAGAAAGAGATTGTTTCAAAATTTAAAGTACAACCACCTGGAATAACCATTAGTTACTTCTGTGACCTACTTTACAGTATCTTAGTGACTGTTACATGAATCCTGGCAGAGAAGGTCGTCTTACAAAACATGATAACATGTTTTATATTTCAGTAAGTGCATTTTCTTAAGCCCAGTCCACCTTAACAGCAAACAATGTGAACATGCAGTTTTTTTAAACAAAATTCTGGGACAAAGAGAAAGTTAAAACTCTCTGTGATTCTTTTTGGACATGATGTCATGAAAATGTGGGTAAAGCACACCCATTCTCATGACAGAAATAAAGATTTCAGTAGTTGGTATTTTAACAAACATCATGATTGTTGATTCAGTCATAGGCTGTTTCATTGGTTATTAGGGGAAAGCTGTAAATAGAAGAAACCTGTGAAGTTAATTTAGTCAACAAAAAGAAACTCAAAAATAGTCTGAATTAAGACTCAAGAATTACAAGTTTTCAAAATATGTTGATTGGCAGTAAAAATGTGGCCATAAAGACCATGCTATATCTGAAATGTATAATTGATACTACAGGATTATGTTTATATGTTTAACATTTACTTCATTCATATCATACATGAGTAAAACTGACTCAATTATTTTCTGGGGTGAACCAAATCGGCTCACACTGTATGTGAGCAATTAGCAATAAAGTATTCTTTGGGTGGTTATTAACAAAAGTTAGACTCATTCACAGTATTCTATTTTTTTGGGGGGTGCTGAGATCAAACTCAGGGCCTTGCACTTGCTAGGTAAATGCTCTACCACTGAGTTAAGTCCCAAGTGTCCACAGTATTCTTATTTAATGGTGATCTAATCATTTCTTTCACATATAAAGTAGAATTTATTTTTCAACTTGGAATTTTCTGCTAGGTTAATTATAAAAAATTGTCATCAGTCATTACATATTGTTTGTACATCTTAACATCTGTGATGATCAGTTGCCTCCTATCAAAGACACATATCATAGTTTAATTGCCAGACCATTATCTATAATAGTGAGATATAACATAACAAAGTATTTTTAAAATAATGGCATCTTAGTTTTTGTGAAAATGATGTCATCAAGACTTTCCTTATTTCTACTAATTCTGTATTTAGAAGGCAACACAGAAGTGTGGTGAACGGAACATTTCAGGCCAAAATCACAGGTTCGAGTCTTGGTGTTGGCACTTGGTTACGAATTTTGTGAGTAAAACCTGTAGAAAGCTTACTTCCTCATAATGTGAACAGGTTAGGATGAAAATTGAATAAGATAAATTAATATATTCTGACTACAGAAGATATATAAAATTTATCAGTTTCCATTTCTCTGTAATTTAAGAAAAGTGCTTAATTCAACCACATGTATACTTACGTAGATCGCAATACAATACATAGAGCAAAATAAGATAATAAGGATTGCTGTTAAGGTGGACTGGGCTTAAGAAAATGCATGTGTGTCTTGGGTCCTATGAAGTGGCAGGAATAGCAGGGAGAGTCCTCAGAAAAAAATAAAAAGGTCAGAGTGGAACAGCCTGGTAACATCTCATGTCTGAGCTCAGACACTTGGGCAGGACACACTTCCTAAAGATGAAAACTCACTCCAAGTTCAAATGCTGGGATTCTTCTTGCCAAAAATGAGAATCCAAAAGAAGGAGCAGAGATTGGAGAGAAGGTTCTCTAAATCCTGTGTAGCTGGAGGCTGCTGTGGACAAGGGACCCACTAAGAGTGCAAAGATAAGCCAGAGATGTTGGAAGAAGCTACTGAGGCGGAACCATTTCAGCACCGTGCTCCTGAATCCCACACGGTGCCCATTCCTGGGACTCTGCAGAAGAATCCAGGGTCTGGTGGGGCCCAGGTATTTGTCAGGGAGTTACAGCACCTGGACAAGGCAGGGTGACTGTCCCCCTCCACAGTCACCCATCCGGCCTTCTGGGGAAGGCGGCTGTGGGACAGAAAAGCGGAAAGCTTTAGGGAAGATGCTTCCTTGAGAAAGCAAAGTAGTGGAGATGGTTTTTAGTTTTTCAGACTTCTGTTATATTGATGATATCCTTAACCTTTAACATCTCCACCATAGAAGGAACTTCAGGAAGATTTAAAATGTTTGGTAAAGGTTAAATGCAAATTGGGTTACTTCCGCCTCTTCTTAATTGCCATTTTCCCATTGTTACTTCGTTCTCCAAATATCTGCCCAGTTGTCATGCACCAGTGTGATGGAAGCTTTATCAGGAAAACACATATTTTTAAATATAAAGGAATATTTTCTGTATTTTCATAGTTGAAAGGAATAGATCCCTCCTCCTGCCTTTTCTAATTGATCTGAGAAAGTCGGTAGAGGGCATCCAGGCGCAGGTGCGATGAGCCAGAACAGAGCTCCAGGGTGGTCACAGGTCATGATTCAGTCACTAGGCTAGAAAGTCCTCGAAGGTCAGTGCTCGGCTCCTTTACACTCCATGTAGGTTTTCCAGTTCGTGGACTCACGCACCAGCCCACCACGATGAACGTCCTCATTATGCGTCACAAACCCCTGCTGCTCCTGCTGTTGCTGCTACTGCTGCTGCTGAAGACTAAAACAGCCGGCAACGTGCTAGAATATCTAAATGAAGGCAGCATGATGAACAGACCAGGAAGGGAGCAGAGACATTTTTAGATTGGACAAAAAATGAGCATTAGATCAATATTTGAATACTAAAATACAAACCATTAATAGAAAGTAGTATGTTCCTTACAAGACTCGATATGAATGTAATTAGCCTAAATAGTGGTGGTGAACCCATGACACGCATGTTATTTGTTTTACTTTTAAGACAAAAGATGTTAGGCAAAAGACTTTGGGATCAAGTCTCCAACACAAAAACTTTGGGGGATATTTTTCCAAGCAATAGGAAGTATTTCCTTATTTACTTTAAGTTGCTAGGTGCTTTACACAGATGGCTTTAATACCAATGTGGTAAGATAATATGCAGAGCCTCTCTCAAAATTCTAGTCTCGGAATGTAGACTGGTGCAACCACTGTGGAAATCAGTGTGGAGATTTCTGAAAAAACTACAACTAGATGTTCCATTTGACCCAGCGATTCTCCTTCTTGTTATCTTCCCAATAGAATTAAAAGCATCATACCACAGCGATATATGCACATCCATGTTTATAGTTGTACAGTTTGTAATAGCTAAATCTTGGAAACAGCCCAAATGCCCATCAACTAAAGAATGGATAAAGAATATATGAAAAAATGTTCAACATCGTTGGTCATTCGAGAGATGCAGATCAAAACAACACTAAGATACCATCTCACTCCAGAAAGAATAGCTATTATCAAGAAATCAAGCAATAACAAGTGCTGGCGGGGCTGCGGGGAAAAAGGAACCCTCCTCCACTGTTGGTGGGAATGTAGACTGGTCCAACCACTGTGGAAATCAGTGTGGAGATTCCTCAGAAAACTAC
>PVJO010026510.1:0-21060 GCA_004026905.1 Hystrix cristata
GCATGTTCACCTGCATTTTAAAGCCTTCTCAGGGAGTCTGAACTAAAGCATTTAGTGTAAAGAACCACCTGATGAGTCGATCTCTATGAATATTTTAGAAATAGTTGGCAACGAGGACCTCATCACTGGTAGTGAGTCAGCTTGTCACAGCAATTCAATGGCTACATCATTTGCTAGTTGAAAATTGATGAAGGACACTCACGAAACGTATTCTAGCTTTTGCAATACCTCAGTCCCTAGAGGGATTTAAGAAGTAATAATCGTAAGTACAATGCCATCAGACAGGTATGTTGAGTGTCACTGATGTTTCAGAGGTAGGAAGTAAAAGGCTGAGGGTGATTAATCACCAATTAAAGCTACTTTAGCTGTACTGGCTCAGAGTCAAAGTGATTCCTTGGCAGCCTACAAAGAGATGCTTATCTCCTACAGTCAGAGGAGAATTACAGCCACAGAACTCCAGAGAAAGTTCAATTCAAAACCCTGACCGATCAGTTCTGCCAAGTTCAGAACCTTCGCTCGAAAGAAATGGGATATTATTAGTTTTAAGATCTTGAAATATCAGGCCTCACACTATGCTGTGATGTGATTTAATCTCCTTAAAGTACAATTGAGGATATAGGTTAAAATGTCATCCTGCAAAGACAAGATGGCCCCAGTAGGAGGAGGGAGAAATGTACACAATCATAAATCTAGAGATGTATCAAATATGAATTTTCCTTGAATGGTAAGTGCATAATGGTCTGCTTTTTGTATGTAGGCTACTTGGTTCCAGCAATCAGGTGGTGGAAGCAGCAGCATGGGTGATGTTGCTCACCGTCATTCAGGGGTGCACTAGTAGAATGCTGGACATTTTCTCTAAATCTCTGGGCTCTTTCGATGCAGGAGTCTAAATCTTCATATTTAGAGGTCTGATGTTGGAGAGAAAATACTTTTACAAGGCAATAGAGCAAGAGTCCTAAGAGACTGGCATCTAGTCACGGTCTCCATGAGTTCAGCAGGAAAGAGAAGGAAAATCAACTATCAGCAAAAATAGTTGATCAGAGATGGCTCTGACCATCAGAAGAATGTGTTCAAAATGGCTGTGATCCATTAGGGTGGCTCTTGGATGATAAAAATGGCCTTGATGACCTTTGGGGCTGCTGTCATAGCGCTCTCTACACTGAGACGTCAGAGGCTTCTGATGGGGAGATCAATGATAATGGTAAAACAAAGACTATTACTACTAATGTCGAAAGAGTTAACAATATTTCAGCTTGAGCAGTAAGAAGCCGTAGCAACTAGGAAATTTAGCTCCAGATGCCCGCAGAGCTGTGTGCTTTGATGGACTGGAGACTGTGTTCTCATTTCTGAGGGATTCAAACTTCCTTATTTTTTTATGTAATAAATATTGATTGAACACCTACAATTTACCACCTATTTTTCAGGTTATGCTAATTTTTTAATAGAGAAAATTTAGATTTTTATCTAGAGCTATAGCAGTTTAGTTCCAACTATTCAGAGAATATAACAACTTTGCACACACACTTATTAAATTTGTACATGAATGATCATTTAACTATGTAAATTATATAGGGCATTAATTGTTACCAAATTCTTGCAGAATACTTTGGAATTACTGTGTAGTGTTCACTTTAACATGTGCAGCTATTTGCTTTCCCAGAAGCATTAAGATCTATTTGTGAGTTTGCTGTCTAATTCATTCTTCTGTTTTTATGTCTTGCTGAACAGAGAGCAGAAATTTTAAAATTTGCTAATAATGAGTAGATTGTGAAAAAAGGTAGTAAACTTCTGCAATTGTAAAATGAGAATATTCTTAACATTAATTTGCATTGACAAATGAAGAGAAGAAATCTAACCATACATTTGTAAGTGACTTGATACATAAAGCTGTTACTTTAACTATGTAGGCAATTATTATATCAGACTCATGTATATGTACCAGTTTTGTATGTCCCACAACTGATCCATTCATACTGATTATAATCTAGTTTAGCAAAATTAGGAAAACAGATGGTTTGAAATTCACTTCATTAATAACACATTTCAAACTGTTGACTCATGTATACATAATGTTTTCCTGGTTTTTGTTCTAGTTACTTTTATAATGAGACACATATATTTATTTAATTTTAGTAGAAATGGAAAAATCAAGGTTACTTTTAATAACAGGTTTCATCAGAAGCCCTCTCAGCATTGTTTGAAAATGTATTGCTCCACTGGAAAAACAAAACAAAACAAAACATAAGGCCAAAGAGTGTTTATTTAAGGTGAAAAACATCTCTCTGATCATAGATTTTTTTTTTTCTCAGTAGCACTTTATTATGAGTAGTACTCATGGTCAAAGCCTGATCCCTAAAGGGAAAAATGAGTACCTGCTTTCTCTTGCACTTTCTCAGCACTCGAAAGCAATAGTCCCCCGGAACAGGAGCTCAAGACTTGATGTGCATTCACATCTAAGGCCATTTATTTTTAGTGATCTAGTGATGGTGAGATTTAAGGTAGTAGTGTCAGAGACTTCAGTTGTTAGCATCAGAAGCCCCCTAAGGAGAGCAAGCAGATTTACACACACATGCATATGTCTGGGAAACCCTTTTTATAGAGAATATGTATGGAGAATGCATTACTTGTATTTCACAATTCATGGTTTCTTCTACAACTGCTTCCTCTACAGAATTTACTTTGTGAAAAAAATTGATAGATCCCATTGATATCTATCAAAATAAATTCATGATGCATTTAGCTACTCCAATTTTAAGACACTGTTGTTTGTTAGTTTTTTTCTATATTTTCCTGCTGTATGATTTTGTATTCATCTGTGTGAAGCTATGAAGTTTGGTAATGGCAATAGGATGCTAGTCCTAACTGAATATCAGGACTTTAAAATGTAATTATATACTTTTGAGGAAACCAGTGCAAGTGTCATTTTTTTGGTTAAATATTCAGCACCTTTTAAATTTAATGTTCTTAGTCCACATTTTCAATTGAGTTGTTTTGTAAATCACCCTCTTTATTTACGTGGTACAGAGGCTCTAAAATGGATTCTAGTATTGAATATTCCATAAGATCATCATTTTAAGTAACTGGCATTCTTAAGTAGAAATACATTGATCCAAAAACACCCTGTACATGATCATAATGCTCTCGGGAAGAGGCCTTTCCTTGGCAGGTATGGAGATAGATGAGGAACTATTCACTCTAGAAGTCCTTTAAGTGCCTATCCATGAGTAGATCTTCAATAACTACAGGATCTATAAGGTTGTAAGAGCATAGTAAATGCTGTCTTTATTTAAAATGCAATTGATCTAGACAAAGTAGGTAAGGGTCTCCTTCTATCAGCTTGCCACTACATTCTTGCGTTTCCTAAAATCACATAGTATTCTTCATTTAATGACGTTAAGTGCTTCACGTGCTTTTAATCAGAACTTTCCACATAGATTTGGTATGTCTAGGTTTCTATATAAGACAGATGGCATATTAAAATAAGGATACTTCTAGGAGTGTTTTAAAAAGAACCATTGTATTGAGGAAGGTTGGGCTGGGTGCATGCAAACTCAGTGGTGATAAGTTAGACATAAGAAACTGAACTATAATTTGTGCCGTGAATGCAGACGAGGAATGCTGATCAACCAGAATAGAGAACAGAGCTCTGAGGAGGCATTGACCTTCTGGGATCTCATGACCATGTCATTTTATCAGATTGTAAAAACTCTGTTACTAATTTTTGAATTTTTGCATGTTTGTTTCTACATCTATGAAATGGTTCTTAATGTGACTCAGATGATTTTTTTTTCTTTTTTTATTAGTACGTGTTTGCAGTGCATAATGACTACATTCATCATTGGGGATGTGCACAGGTCCATAGCACATCTTAATTCTTTTTTGTACTCCTCCCCTACCCTCCTCTAATCCTTATTCCTCTCTCCACAATTACAAAATATTTCATGCAATTATTTTCTTTTTTTCATTTTTTTTGTCTATGATATTTAACCTTTCTAAACACTTATTTATTTATGACTTTTAGTGGTACACTTGGCAATACATAATGATTGCATTCACTGTAGAGTATTGATACATGTATATAACAACTTTCAATTCCCTTCTTTTTTCCCATCTGTCCACCCCCTTTTATTTTTCCAGCATCAGATTCATTTATTTATCTTATACAACATCATAAAGTAAATTATATGTTCTTTGGCATATTAGTTTCATTTTTAATCTGTATAAATGCTTCATTTAAAAATTCAGTCACATGGAATTGTGACCTTGGCAATTAATTGCAATAAGTCAGCTTTGATTGATGGGACAGATATATAATTCATAGTGCCTGGTACAAAATGAAAGTGTTGACACTTTTCTTAAAAATATTGGGAATTTCAAGATCATAGCAGCAAGAATGACACTAAACGTAAGAACTTTCCATGTTTGAAAACTATATAGGAAAGTTTTCCTGTGAAAACTATATAGGTCACCCAGCAGGAATGGATCATAGCTAGCAAAAGGCAGGCTGCACTACACAAAAGATAGATTGCCCATGCTAGACCTTAGCAAAGTCTTTCAAATTGCCCTGCTGCATAAGCCAGGAAATCAACTGTATTAGTCTGCTTTCTGTAACTATAATGAAATACCTGAGTCTGAGTTCTTTATAAATCAAGAATGTTTATTTGTGTCACAGTTTGGTGGCAGAAATTCTAAACATCTTACACAAGGCCCTATGCAGTTCTCTTCTGGCTGCATCACATCATGATCGATGTCACCATTGTGGAAGAATACATGAGATGAGACATCACAATGCCAGGAAGGAACCTAGAGGCTTGTGAGAGGCCAGGCTTGTTCTTAACAACTCTCCTGAAGAAACTAACTAAGGGGCCCAATAAGTATTATGCAAGGCTTTGATGAGAGCAATACCTTCAGTGATGTAAGAACTTCCCACTCTACCCTACCTTGAAAAGTCTTTATGTGTCTTACCATTGCCACACTGGGGACCACACTTCCCACACATGGATATCTGAGGGGGAGGCTTAAACTATATCCAAACCGTGACACCAAATGAGGCAAAAAGCCTCAACAGGGGAAAGAATTTTATGCATGGAGCTTTTTATTGGATGAAGGGTTAAACTTCAGTGTGCTTATCTACTCGGATCTTAGAGCAGAACTTGAAACTACAGAAGTGAAGGTGCTTCAGTGGTTCTGCGCATGACAAAGTAGGAAGTACTGCATGGGATGTGCCGTGTAGAACCGCTCAACAAGTGCTATCAAAACCTGCTTCATGAATCACATGAATTATGATAATTACTGTTTTATATGCTTTCAGTTTCAAATTGTGGCTTCACCCGAAGAGACATGACATATTTAATTTAAAAAAGAAAAATGGAAATGTAAGCTGCCACTTTAAAGAAAAGATGCCATTATTTTAAGTAGATGTAGAAAATCAAGTAAATAAAATGAGCATGTCTAGGCTTGAAGAAGAACATTCAAAGGGACTTTGACAAAATATTTGCATGTATTTTGTTTTAAAAATGACTTAAAAGTTTCAAAATGATTACAAGCACAGGAGCAGATAAGAATGGAAACAAAATGAGAATATGTAGGCTGAGAAAACAAGAGATACAGAGCAATTCCTTCAGGATAAAAGGAAAGTGAAATGAAATGTAGTTAAATGAAAAATAATGTATCTGGTATTATTACAGTTATAGACCAGAGATGTGGTGTTTTTTTTTTGTTGTTGTTGTTGTTGTTGTTGTTTGGTTTTTTTGGTGCTGGGGATCGAACTCAGGGCCTTGTGCTCACTAATCAAGCACTCTAACCACTGAGCTAAATCCCCAGCAGAGAGAACAAGCAGACTCCAAAGAAAATCCTAGTAGAAAATATGAGTAAGTTCTCAGAGAACTGATTTAAAAATGAGCACCTAAGAGAACAAGTGTGTTGTAGGAGAGGGAGAATTGTCACTTAAACTGGTCAATTAAGTGTCGATGGCTATTTAGTAAGTCCCAACCCCCTCAAAATGAGAAAGCACAAATATAGTCCCCAAACCAGATACAGTAGAGAGGAAATTTCTGGAAAATTGATGCAAAGTAATGAAACACTAACTCAGTGATTTTTAGGAAGGTATAGTTATTGCAGAGTGATATACAGGTATTGTATTCTCTTTCTGTGGAAATAGCCAGTCATGGATTTTGTGGAAATAATGAATGTCATAAGAATAAACATATTAACAGGAGTCAGGATGTACTTTTCTGAAAATTTATAGTTTTCTATGTATGTAGTCTAAAGGTTGGTTTTAAAAATCCTAATAAAGATGTCATAAAATGCAGACAAATGACATTTAACCCCTATTAAAGAAATCTAATGAGCAAATCAATAGAGTGTAATGTTAAATTTTGCTGAGTATCCTGTTTAAATTTAGCTTCTTTTTGGTATAAAGATAATTTTGATGAAGAGTGAATGAATTAAATACATGATGAAGTAAACATTCTGGATTGATTTCAGAAATTCATTACTTGAATGTTAGAATACTCACTAACTAGGGAAAAAGATATAAAAATGAAATTGTTGATACATTCAATACAAGGACATACGTATATAAAATTAACCTCTTTGTAAAAGTTCAGACAAAATGAAAACTAAATATGCTTTGGTAAATAGAGTACAGATTCTATTTTGCGGACTTCATATGATTATAGCACTCACTTTGGCAATGATGACTATAATAAATCCATTTTTTATTCATTGCACTTCTTAAATGTCCCAATACAATTTGTAATAGTTAATGGATATTCACAATAACATGACTCTTCTATTTGTTCTCCAATTATATAAAAGTGATGATTGTTTTGCCTCTGTTTTGCCCTTTATTTTGCCACTGGGGATGAATGCTTCTAACTCCTCTCAGAAAATACAATCTGCATTTTATTTCTGCTGTAATTGGCTTTTTGAATACCTGCTATTTCTATGACAATGATTCTTATCAAGTAAAGATGCTAAATGTCATTATGCCTACCTTTTTATGTCATCCTTTATTTTAAACTATTAAATAACCATGAGACCTGTAGTACTTTTTATTATGACCAAAAGAAATCCTTGCTCAATTACTTCCGTACTCTTTAAAAGAAGTATGACAAAAACTACATGGAAATAAAGTTTCTTTTGTTCCTTGAGTTCCTCCTTTAGAAAGCTGTTCCTGCATTGCTCAGGCATTATAGTAGAGCTAAACAATGCTCACAGGAGAATATACCCTTTTATCCTGCCTCCTGCCAGCTCTTCCTCTCTAATTGTATGTGCTGGAAAAGAATCCCTTTGTATCATACAAGCCACTTTCATTCTTGCCTCACAAACCCAGGCAACTTCGAAAAGATTTCTAGCAATAGAAGCTAAAATTCGATGGATTATCTGTAAATCTCTTTTATTTTTTAATGTGTCACCAAAACCCTCTTTCTTACTCAGTCAAGCTATAGAACAGCATCTTTTATATTTAAGGATACACCTTAAATCAATTTTACTTGAACAAGTATGGTCAACATTTACCTGTGGTTGCCACACTTCAAAAGTTTGTACTAATGAATATTTTGCTAACGTCAGGACAGGAACAATCTCTGATATATTATGGAAGAGTTTTGAAATTAATTTTTAAGCTAAAGTGCATATAGAAATGTTAGTGTCTATGATGTATGCAGTGCTCTCAAATATACTCCCTGGTAAGGGAGAGGTGCTGGCCAATTTTCCAATGCTGTGTAACACATTTCTGTGAACAGCAGCTTAAGACAGTTCACACTTCTCATCTCATAGCTACTGCTGTCAAGAGTCCGAACCCAGATCACATGGGTTCTTTGTTTAGGATCTCATCGCCACAATCGAGGAGCCAGCAAGGACTGTGGTCTAACCTGGGCTCATGGTCCTCTTCTTAGTTCACGTGGCTGGAAGCATAATTTGCTTCCTTGCAGCTATACAACTTCTTGCCAGCTCGCATCTCCAAGGCAAGTAGATAAGCTGCTTTTCGGACTCGAGTCTTCCTTACAGGGCTCAGCTCATTAGGTCAAACTCACACAAGGCTCTTTCTCTAGTTTAAATTAAACAGATTATGAGATTTACGTCTGTAAAATTCTTTCACCTCTCTCATATACACTTAATGTAACCTAATGCAATCTTTGAGGCCACATTCAACACATTCACAGTTTACCTGCACAAAGGAAGGAGGTTCAGAAAATTGTGCACCCCAGAGCGTGGAAACCAACAGATTGATCTTTCTGCCATGTGCATCTTTCCAGCTGTGCTCAAAGCACTTGCAGTCATTTTTACAGAATTATACTAAGAATATACATATATATACACACATTAGTAGGTTTCTGTGCACCTTCAATTCGAGAAATGTGGAGAAAATGTATATATTCCGTTAGGCATGTAAAAGCAGAAACAGCAATGAATTATTGCTTTCTATACCCACCGTGAAGAAATTTTTATACTAAACTACGGAGATACAGGGATGAACTACCTAATCATCTATATCTCTTTTCTCCTTACCATAGGCAGTTATAAGAAACCAGATGTTCTTTTAAATTAACTTCTTGTTAGTCTACCCAAGCCCAACCACCTGTATTTCAAAGATAGCTATGCTTTAACAAAGAAAAATTTCAATAGTTAAGTTATACATCATGATTATTAATCAATTTAAATAGTTGCTTCTAATTTTGTCTTCAATAGCTGTTAGAGGATACATTACTTTATAAATGAGTAATTAAGAAAGAATTTCAAAGAGAGTCAAAGAAATACTCTACATTTATTCAATATTATTGAAAGAAACTCAATTCAGTGTATAATTGTCTAACACCTGGTATGCTAATGATAGTATCAGTTTTTGTTCACGTATGTTTTAAGGCTAGCAAAGATTTTAAAACAATAATTTTTATTTTATTTCATTTCCAAAGCAGAATAGGAATTATTGAAGCATAACTATTAAAAGGACCAATATTCTGTATTTTTATTTTTTCTTAGAGAAATTGAAAAAATAATAGTATTTTCAAGGTCTTATCTAGTTCCAGCAGGGGTATTTGCTACTGCCAGCACGTTTCTGAATTTCAAATGAATATTTCTTGATAACTATAATTCTCAGACTCAGCTGGAGTTCAAGGCATCCAAGAAAAATACTAGGTTATATTTTTATTCAGGGTAAAACAGATAAAATGATCATTAAGGATACTACAAATCAAAGTACTACTTAAACATGTATATTTAACCCTCATTTGTTGGTTCGGTAATTCTTCTCATTTCCCAAAATTTTGACTTATCAGTTAAAATTTTTCAATGAATAAAATTTATAACACCATGTAGGAAAAGAAAAATGAATTCTAACACATTGGAAGAAAAATCGCTGCCTCGATACTCTGTTTATCAGAGCAGAACATTCTTGTAGTTGTGTGGTTGAAAAATCACAAGCTTTGTTGTTAGTTTGACATTTGGTGAATCACGATGTTATCGTACATTATCTAATGGTCTTCAAAGTTGTTTAAATTCTGTAGGACTCAATCCCTTCGGTATAAATCGAAAGGTGGAGAAGCCTAACTCATATCTGGCTTGAGCATTATTAAAGTTATGTAAAAAGCATAGTGTACTATCTGGCCCATAAAGCATGGTCAAGAATGGCTTTCTTCCTTGATGTATCCCTTCCACTCTTGTCATGATTTATATGTAGATGCCTCTCCAAAGCCTCGTGTGCTCATAGGTGGGGTTTTTGCAAAGTGATTGGATCATGGGTGTGTGATATATACTCATCAACGGATTAGTTCTCTGATGATTGTGTAGTTAAATAAGATGTTAGGAGGTGAAGCTTGGCCAGAGGCCTGTCCTGCCAGGGTTTATCTCTTCCATTTCCCTTCACTCTCTATGTACTTTCTGCTATGCCACGAGAAATTCTCTGCCATGCCACCCTGCCTTGGAGCCACCTGACCATGTAGTGAGACATGAGCCAAAATAAACCTCTCCTTTCTTTACTGGTGGCTGTCAGGTATCTTGTCCCATCAATCAAAAAAAGTAAGACAGCCCTCCATTCTTCTTTCCTTATTTTTTTCTCATTTTGAAAAAAAACTTTATGGAGACATGGTTCATATTTCAGAAGAGTTACACATTTAAAATGTATAATTAAATACTACCTAATTTTAAATATTCATAAAATTTGGCAGTCATCATGATTTAATTTTAGAACGATTGTATCACTTCTGAAAGAAAATCTTGACACCCATCAGTTAGTCATCGTGCCCATTTCCCCCAGACCTCTTCTAACTTCCCCCCCGGACCACTTTCAACTTCCATAGATTTGCCAATTTTGAATGTGTGGATTTGCCAACCCTGAATAAATGAAATCGTATGTGGTATTCTGTGATTGACTTCTTTCACATAAAACGGTGTTTTCAAAGTCCTTCCATATTGTAGTATATATCAATACTTCTTTCTTTCGACGGCTGGACAATATTCCATTGTTTGCATATACCGCATTTCCTCATCCTTTCACCCATTGATGTACATTATGGTTATTTGCACATTACAGCCATTATGAAAATGCTACTATTCACATTCAGGTTAGAGATTTTGCGTGAATATGTGTTTTTGTTTTTCTTTGGCATATACCAATGAGTGAAATCATGGAGTCATATGCTAAATATACGCTTATTTTTTTTTTTTCTCCAGAACTATAAAAATATTTGTCAAAAGTAGCTCTGCATGTTTTTATTCCAAACAGTGATACAGGATGGTGCTCACTTCTCACATTCCACAGGCTAAGCATCCCTAACCTGCAAATCAAAAATTGAAAATACTCCAAGATCCAAACCATTCTTGCTCAATACAGTCATGAAACCGCAAGTAGAAAATTCTACATCTGACCTCATTTGAAAGTTCTTAAACAAAATGCAAATGCAATAAATATGTAGTGTGAAATCATTATCAGATTATTTGCACAAGACATATGTAACAGTGTGTTCCAGGCTTAGTCTTGGAACCCATCAATGAGATCTTTCATTATTTGTATGCAAAGATTTCAAAATCTGAGAAAAAGATATTGAAATCTGAAACTCTTCTGAGCCCAGTCACTTCAAATAAAAGATATTCAAGGGGCTGGGGATTTAGCTCACTGGTAGGTATTCAATTTCTATATGTATTTTAATGTACCTTCCCCTCCTCCCTCCCCCCTCCCTTGTGCCCCTTCTCATTTGAACAATTTCTTCCCTTCGCCCAGTATAATACATTTTAGTCCTTATTTACACTCTCAGCTTTGCACACCAGAGACACAATACAGTATTTAAACATGTATGTAAAGGCTGGAGATTTAGCTCAGTGGTTAGAGTGATTGCCTAGCAAGCACAAGGCCCTGAGTTCGATCCCTGGCACCAAATAAATAAATAAATGAACATGTATGCACAATTTATTTCACTTAGGAATGTGGTTTCAAGGTGCATCCGTTTTTTAAAGTAGGTCCAAAGGCCTTATACCGATTTTGATTTCCTTTTCTATTGTTAACTGGTTACTTTTTTTTTTTTTTTTATTGCATTCAAGATATTTCTTACATATCTTGAATATCAGTTTCTTACCAGGTATATAATTTGCAAAGATTTTCTCCTATTTTGAGTTAAATTTGTACTTTTCTGGTGGTGGAAGAAGTGTTTTTGTATTTTCTGAAATCTATTTCATCTATTTTTTTTTTTTTTTTAATTTCATTACCAGTGTCGGCATAATAACGTCAATCCAAAGGGTACTCTGTGGAAGATAGAATAAAAAGTGGAGAAACCTGATAAACACGATCTCAGTTAGTCTGCATCAACTGTGAGAACTCATGCTGACAGGTTGTTAAGATGTGATGAAAATTTTATTTTTACTTCGGTAGTCTTCCTCTCAAAAGGAATATTTTCATAATATTCCATCAGGAGAAAGATATGAGACAAATTCAAGTCTTGAGACATTCTAGAAAAGACTTGATCTTTATTCTTCAGTACTGTTGATGCCATCAAACGAGGAGTTTATCTCCACAGCTAACAGGAAAGAGCCTAAGGAGACGTGATCTCCAAATGTAGTGCGGCGCCCTGCTTAGGATCCTGAACCGTGGGGTCCTGCATGGGATGCTGGACCATGGCATCCCGTGTGGGGTCTTGAACCCAAACAGGAACTTACAGTGATGACCAAGAAAATGTAAAGACTGTATAAACTTTATTTATTTATTTAATAAATATATGTCAGTGCTCACTCATTAGCTGCAATAAATGACATCGTAGTAATGTATAATATTGATGACAAGGGGTGGGCCAGAATGAAGCTCAGTGGAAAAGACAGCGCTCGGCATTTGTGAGGCCCCAGCTTTAATCTTTTAGCCACCCTCCAAATGAGAGCTAATAGGGAAAACTGCGCATAATATATAGAGAGACTCTATTATTGCACTAATTTTTTCTGTAAATATGAGACTATTCTAAAGCACATTTAAGACAAGCAAATATTAATCTGTAATGAATTTTTTCATGTTAATTGCACTCTAGCCATCAAGCATGATAAATAAAATATCCTTTTGGTAAAATTCTTTAAGTTATTCAAGCATGTATAGGGATAGTGTGCTGCCAAAGGAGAAAGAGGAGGTGTCTAAAAAACTAATACTTGGTCTCCATTAAATCACTAGGACTGAGTGTGGACCACTGTGAAATTGAGAAACTCCAAAGAAGTCATTCGCCTCATAATTCTGGGATTTTACTTCTACAAGAAATGAACAAATCCTTCATGGTGAAGAACTGAGACAAATCCCTTCCTGTTTCGAATCTCATTATTTTTCATAATTAATTCAGTCTAAAATTACAGTCAGCTATCAGGCTGCTATACATTTGTTCTGTTTCTTGTTTTTGTTGATATCTTTTATTTATCTAATGAAAGGACATGGAAGAGTTGCATATGCGACTTTACTTAAAATTTAGTTATCTTTTTGTCCTTTGGACATTTTCTCCCCTTTCCTAATATAATACATTTTAGACAAGGGTGGGGGAGGAGGAAAGGAATGGAGGGACAAGAGAAATAAGAAATGAAAGGAAAAAATGGAAACAAAACTTTTGTAAATAAGGGGGGAGGAGGGGTGAAGGGAGGGGAGGGGAACAGGGAAAAAAGAAGCAGCAAGATATATCATGTCCAGGAACAAATCCCCTATGATGAATGTGATCACTATGTACCTCTAAAATGTACCATCAAAATAAAATAAATTTTTAAAAAATTCGTTATCACTTAAAATAGCTTAGAGATGATCAATTTATTTAAAAAGGAGATAAATTCTGTCCTACAAAATTAGATGCATTTATTTTTTAATGCTCTATAACTAAGTGACACAAACAGTATAAAACCACACCCATACACACTTCCACACTTCCACATTTTTGTCACGGGTGTTCCCGGGTATAATGTAACTAGATCCTTTCAGGTCTCATCAGGATTCAGTCTAGGTATTGCCCAGGGCCATGTTTTCTCATCTCAAGCCCAGATTCCTCTGACAAGCTCTTCCAGTTTCTTATAAGAATTCAGTTCCCTGAAGCTACCTGACTGAGATGCCCATTTATGTGTCAACTTTTGGTAAAGGACTGCCCTAAGGCCAGTGATCCCCTGCTGTCTACCCCTCAATGGAATTTAATGACAGGCTTATTTACCTTCTTCACAGAAGATGGAAATCTGACTGCTTCCAGTGTTCCTCCAGACTGCCAGATGGATTTGGGATAATCTAATATACCTGTAGTCAGAGACTGACATACAATGTCACTTATCCCGGGACCTATTATCTCATCAAGGTCAATGATTTCATCCAGCATGGAGAAACTATTATAGGAGAAATGAGTATCCGGGAATAAAGAACTCAAGAATGCTGCGGAATTCTACAGGTGTTAAGAAAACAAAAGCCAAACATATTTTGTGTCTTTTACATCTCTACAAAATGGATTTATTTTATTAAAAAGCATGTTATTCATGTGTTTTTCAGGCCTTAGGAGATCAAAGTATTAAATGCAAAAAAAGAGAAACAAAAATATGAAATACTTATGAGATCACAAATCCACCAAAGGAAAGTGAAAGGAAATAATTTTAATGAATCCTTCAGTATAGCTATTCTGGGATTCGGTGATATGGAGGAGCAACCTCTGTAAACCTTCTCAGTATGAGAGGTTGGGAATTTCTAAGCTGTAGGATTTAGAAGTAAACTTCAGTGCTGTGCTATGAGTTACAGCACTCTGGGTCTTCTGGGGAAATGTACGGCTGTTAGTTATTGTATATGCTTAGTGAGGAGTGAAAGTGATGCTCCCCGGTATGTGATATTATGCTGACGGCTATTTCCACAAACTGATCCCAGGTCCTCCACGGCCTGGTGGGAAGTCGTAAGTGTGAGATGGAACATATAATTTAACTAGTATATGTGTAGCACTATGATGATACATATGCAAAGTGTTCATGATAACGATGAATCAAATATGTAATGTGCTAACTGCAGTGTCTAGAATACATTTGATCATTCTTCCTTCTGATGAACACTATTACTGTTAAAGATAAATTCTTGTAATATACCATTCAAGGAAATACTATTTTCTTTATTTCACATATTGAGGAAGCTAGCTAATTCATAGCTCAAAGGCTATTTTTAAGCAAATAGTGTTTGAGGATATAGCTAAACTTCAGTTAATGGAGGCCAAATAATTACACTGATATATTGAAATAATAAAGAAGACTTCACATATGTATGCAAATTTCTCTTTAAAAAATAAAGAAATAATAACTTAAAATTGTATATATGTTTGTGTATTTTGTGTATCATTCAAAAATCTATTAAATTTTCAAAATTAAAGAGTGGAATACATTCTTATGAAAACACTGTCCAACCTATTTGTATCTACAAAAAAAAGAGAGAGAGAGAAAAATAGTATAAAATAAAAACTATAGTCTTTTTTTTTTTTTTTTTTTTTGTGCTGGGGATCGAACTCGGGTCCTTGTGCTTGCAAGGCAAGCACTTTAACCGCTGAGCTAAATCCCCAGCCCTAAAACTATAGTCTTTTAACGCTTGACATTTTTGTCTGTATTCAGGCAAATTCATGCATATAAATTTCTCAAAGGATTTTCAATATTCATATTTAAAGTTAAAAATTATTTCTCAAACTTGCACTATGTGCAAAAAAACAAAATATTGATGGATGTGTCTCAAAAGAACCCCAAACTTTTTCTATTCATATTTTACATAGGGGCTCCTGAGTCTCAGGGAATTTACTCGGGACTTTCAGATGCCTGGAGCGAGTCACTCACTGAGGGGCCCTACTTCCAGCTAAGCTCCTTTCTTCCCTTCACAACCACTCCTTACTGAGGCAGAGTGTTGGACAAAAGACAGGTAACTGCACAAATGCCTAGCAGATCTCCTAGCAGAAACAGAGGAGGAGCTGGGAGCAGAAGCAGACTGATTAAGGCTAATTGTGCAGCTGACACATTCTTTCCAACCCCTCGGCTAAGTATTTCTGGTTTCCTTATTGAACTGGGAAGTAACCATGTGTGTTGACTCTTTACATGACACTAACTAAACTGGTAGTTTTAAAAGCTTTGGCCAAGAAGATTATTTTTGTTCATTTGCTTCCACCTTTCTTTTTTTCCTTACTTTTTGGAACTGTACAAAGTTATGGGATATAGAGTCATAACTGGTTATATGTAGAATAGCAACCGTGTATAATGATCAAATTTGGTTAATCTTTTCCTTGCTTTAAACTTTTGAAACTTTTTGATTAATAACTCTATTTCCAAATTTCTACAGTAAGAAAAAAATGGAAGTATACATTATATAGCATTATAAAATATTAATGGCTAACATAAAAACTATTTCCAAATATCTTACAAAGAGTGGTATTCATATTACATTTTCCCAAATGTCTAATATTTATTAAGGTAGCATCTTGAGAGAATGTATTTGACAAAAGATACAACTGAAAGACATAGTGAGGTTCAGATTTGCATTTTAACAGCACATTATTTTATCTATTACAATGAAATAATGCACTCATGTACGCTTCCTGGAATAATAACAATACATAATTGGTTGAAAAATACCTTGCCATTGTGTTTTTGTTTTAATATGCCTGGAAAAGATAATAAGCATTTTGCATCCTGTAGTCCCCTTTCTGTGAGAAGAAGTCCTTTCTCAGTGTCCTGCTCCAGCCCCAGCTCTACTGCTCAGCTCCTCTGACACCCTCCTCACCTTTACGTACCTGAATCGCAGTCTCCTCATCTGTGAGACATGAATACAGTGGTAAATCATTTGTGGCAAAGTGTTACAGAAAGAAATGGATTTAAACTTTACATTACAGTCTAGCAAGGAGTTTTTTGGTCTGTCTTTATTTTTGTTTTGATTTCAAAAAGTGGAGAAGAAAGAAAAAGAGGGAAGATGAGGGAGAAATCCAGCCTGAATTTGGGCTTAAAGGTCAAATGGACATTGGTGTTAGGACGACCCTCCCCAGATGCCAAAATGGCCGTTGCTGGTTTCTCACAAAACCCCTTCCCCCGTCTCTATGCCAGAATCTCCCGCCGAAACAATGGCCCCTCCCCCTGACTAGAGTCCCCAATTAGGTCCGTCGTGCCAATTTACCTAGGGGCGTTACCCACCACCCAATCACCCCGTGCAGAAAGGACCAATCCTAAATGCACACTTTCAAGCCTCCAACTCACGAAAGGGGGTGGGCTGCTAAGGGATAAAAGGGCCACTCTCACTCGAGTGAGGCGGGGGAGCTGTAACACCTTAATAAAGCTTTGTCCCACAGCGACTGTCCTCAGCCTTTTCCCTTCCCCCTCCCTCTGCGTAAACCTAACAATTGGTACTAGCCTTTTGGTTTGTGTGTAGAAACAGCATCTGAAGGCTTTTATTCTTCTTGTTAGGGTGTACCACATTCAGGAAGAATTTACAGAGATAGCCAACAGTCACTTGCTCGAAATTCACACATAATTAATGCTAATGCTTATTCAAATTTATTTCACCATTCAGATCTGGTCTCTCTAGTGAGCTTTGTTTCTATCTTTTCACAGCTGAAGTCTTTTAAATTCATCTTCTCAAGGCTTTAAAAATGAGGTGATTTGACTAATTTAATGGAGCTGAAATACAAAGCAAGAGGGTTAATTAATTTGAGGGTATTCAAGTTTTATTTTTAAACAGAGTATAAGAGAAATAAGGAGTCAAAGCAAAACAGCTTGACCAGCATGGGGCAATTTTAAGAGTACTAACTAATTAGCTGATAAGCCTGTTATGGCTTTGTTAGTTTGTAGAAGACTCTAAACCCAGTTGTGTAGTAATGAGCCTTATCTGTATTCCAAAAACCATAATTTGCAGTCAGTGATTGGCTGGCAACATGTTGTGGGATATGTCTGCATTCTGATCATTTGCTATGTGACATTTGGCTATTTCCTTATTGAAGTTATATTTCAGATCACATGGATTTTAAAATTTCTCTCTCAGAGTTTCTGAGTCTTCTTATATAAATTGTTCAAAGATTTTTATAAGCAGTAATCTTATTTCAGTACTTAAACTTGCAAGGGCTGGGGATTTAACTCAGTGGTAGAGCGTTTGCCTAGCAAGCTCAAAGCCCTGGGTTCGATCCCCAGCTCCCCCCAACATTAAAAAATAAAATAGACATGCAATGGAAAATTTATAAAAGCTAAATATTTACTCAAAGTTCTTTAAATGATTTTAATTACATTTTATACTGTACCTTAAAGTTCTAAGACTTTAGTATGGTAAGATATGAAGATTGGAAGTCTTTTAACACACTGAAGTATCTGAAGCATCAATGATAACAGAATCAGACCAGTGCGTCTTGATATATTGTAATGTGAAGTACATGGTATCACCTCTGAAATATACTTGAAAATAGTTGTCTAACATACAAGCACCCAGTTTTTCAAATCTACCTTCAAGCTGACTTTAGATACAAAGGAAAACAAACACTTTAAAATCAGGAAAAATCAATCAGACAAATTCAGAAGATGTAACATTTTACAGGACACTTAATTGTTTGCTTCAGTAAATTGATATCACAAAAAAACATGGATACTGTTTATATTAAAGAAATTTATGGGACATAATAGTCAAATATAATGTGCATAATTTGTGAAGTACTTTCAAAACTAGTCCATATTTGCTGTGTATGATCTTCACATTCACTGTAAAGAGTTAACATTTATGTAATACATCTTAATTCTTTTTACTTCCTCTTCCTTCCCTCTTGCTGCCTTCTCCCTCCAGCTCTAGATCCCTTATCCATTAGATAAACTGAATAAAAAGAGGTTTTGGAGAAATCAGTAAAAATAAGAATATACTCTAAAAGTTAGACAATATTAATTGCTTTTTGAGTTGTTTTTTAGGTGAGACATGGTATTCTATTAGTTTAATGAAATGCTTTTATTTTTAGAATTCACACTGAAGTATTTTGAGATAGGTAACATAAAGTTGTTTTAAAATATTAACAAAAATAGATGAAGTCAATATAATGTACTGTAATAAATGTTCAGTCTTACTGATGGGAATTCATCTTTCACTTTTTCTTTTTTTTTTCCCTCTACTTCCGTATACAGTGGTACTCAGTTCATGAACTTAATTCATTCCACAATTCTGGGAAAGATAACAGCTGTCCTGTTCCTCAACTGATGTGGGGTTCCCGAACATAAGCAAAATTTTGCTGATAGTTTCTGTTAGCAAACCGAATTGTTTGTGAAAACAAGAGTTTGTTCATAAACCAAGGTATTACTATACTTGAATATTTTAGCAGCAAAAGCTAATATAAAGATAACATAAAGACTAATATATATTAGTCTAATATATATATTACTAATATATATTAGTAATATATATATTACTATATTAATATAGTAATAATTAGTCTATTAGTTATATATACATTACTAATATATATTAATATATATTACTAATATAAATATTATATATTTACTAATATATATTAGACTAATATATATTAGTCTTTATATTAACAACAAAAGCTAATATAAAGACTCTATTTGATGGTAAATTAAACATAAAAATGTCTCTTATTTAGCCTCTGACTATTAATTATCCAACTATGAGGTAATAAGTTTTATGGAGATAATGTAGAGATCTGGTCTCCTTTAGTCTCTGCTCTTACAGAATATACAGTATAAAGGGATAGTAGACAATAAGTCACTGTAATAAATGAGAATAAAATGTGAGATGGTGTAAATGTGTATAGTATTTGGATCTAACTAAGTAAGAAAGAAAATGAAAATTTTCAGGAATCCGTTTCTGTAAAAAAGGATGTGAAGGTCAGATAAGGAAGTTATAGTGAGTGGATGACCTTAGAACTTCTAGTAAGGTCTCTGATTAAAAAAAAAAATGAATAATTCATTACAGAACACAAAGAAATATAGTATGACAGGGAACCAAATAGAGTATGAGCAAGAGATTTAAAATAAGATGAGAATGTTAGAGAGCTGTTGAAGGTCTTCAAAGTTAACATAAGTATTTGGGCTTTAATTGTGATAAAAGTAGGAAGTTGTTGACTGAAATTAAGACAACTAAATAATTACCTATTTTATTTCAGCAAGACTTTGTTCTTGCTGAAATAAAAGTACACTATGATTGTGAGTTAGTACTTTGAGAAAACAGCAGGAATATAGCAGGATATGGTGGTGAATGGAGCAGGCACTCAGTATAGCTGCACTGAATATAGTAGGATGAGATATGATGGTGTTTCACAAAGTAGAGAAAGAAACTAGTACCAGGGTATGTGGCTCCGGGAGCTCAAACTTGAAGTGGTTTCTTTAAAAGATTCCAAACCTCTCTCCAATCAGGTCGGGCAGGACATCCGGATCTCAGGGTCTCAGACCACGCACGCACCACCCAGCAGGGCGCTGAGATCTGTTTCTGCCTTTCACAGCTCCTCCCCTTCCTTGACCATGTGTGCACGGGGGTTGCTGAGATTTTGCGAGCTTGACTTGTGAAGCTGTGCAAAGATCCCACAAACGGGCCTCGTTGCGGAAAGGTGGCCTTGTGACCAGAGTCCTACCACTGCAGCAATCCAGTGTTAGCGTCCGTGATTACAGGAGATTGGACAGAGCGCTGCCGACACACTGATCAAGGATGAGTCTTACCCACTTACCCTGAACAGAAAGCATGTTCTGGGGACTGGCACACCGAACAGTCTACTGTTGATGTGTTGGGTTTTGAGTGTATGTAAAACCTTTCTTCATTTTTTTTTTTTTTTTTTTGGTACCAGGGATTGAACTCAGGGCCTTGTGCTTGCAAGGCAAGCACTTTAACTACTGAGCTAAATTCCCGGCCCCTTTTCTTCATTTTTTACACATCCGAGTTTCTACCTCGATGTGGCTGTGGGTCTACGGCAAAGTGTCTCGGCCTCGGCACTCTTGCTCTTTGCTGCAGAGTAAGTTTCTGTTCCGGGCGTCTGTCTGTGCAGTGTGGGGGGTGATTAGCATCCCTGGTACACCCTCATCAGACCCCTGTAACAACCTTCCTGCCCTTCTCTGTTCTGCTTCATTGCGACAACAGATAATGTCTTGGACGCTGTACACCTCCTAGGTGACAAATCAGTACTGATTGGGGCGCAGTAGCCCACAGCATCTTGCTTGTGGTAGTACAAACCTTTCACCGTTTGCTTCCATCAGGGCGCCGAGAACTTTTGCTCTATCTCCTCCGCCGTCTCCAGGTAACACAGCAGTCAGTCTTCGGTTGTGTCCGTAACTGCCCCACCAAGGACTTTGACCACTATTACTCTGTTATGATAATGGAGCCTGCCAGTCAGTGAGGTGACGCTGTTGGTTATAAATGGCAAATAAATATATGAAGAAATGCTCAACATTACTAGTCATTCGAGAGATGCAAATCAAAACAACGTTAAGATTCCACCTCACTCCAGAAAGAACCGCGTATATGGGAAAATCAACCAATAACAAATGCTGGCGGGGCTGTGGGGAAAAAGGAACACTCCTCCACTGTTGGTGGGATTGTAGACTGGTCCAACCACTGTGGAAATCAATATGGAGATTCCTCAAAAAACT
>PVJO010026511.1:0-21004 GCA_004026905.1 Hystrix cristata
GGCCGGTGCCTGCCCCTGCCTGCTTCAGTCTCCCCAAGAATCAGCAGGGCCGAGGTGTGGGGTGTGGGGAGTTTCTCCACTTTAACCATGGAGCTGACCCTGCCTTGGTCCAGTTAAGCAGTGTGATCAAAAAATAAAGTGAATACTTAAAAAATGTATTACAGTAAAAGACACAATGCCATTAATGCCCCCCTGAAAGCACACCTCGCACTTCACATACATCTATCCCATTGTTTTTGGCACTTTCTGAAGCAGTTCTGGAAATCTTCTTTCATGAATGTCTTTAGTTGTGCTGTTGCGGCTGCCTCTATTTGTGAGCTGTCTAGCTTTATTTGTTACTGGTTTCTAACATCATCCTATTGTGGTCCTGATCAATTCAAAATGTTTATCTTTCATGATCATTTTAACTTTGAGGAAGAGCCAGAAGTCACGCGGTGCCAGAGCCGGTGAATCAGACGGATGAGGACACACTGTAATATTTTTATAAGGCTGCTTTCCTAATGGATTCACTGTGCTTTTTTCTTTTTTTGGGTGCTGGGGATCCAACTCAGGGCCTTGCACTTGCTAGGCAAGCCCTCTACCACTGAGCTAAATCCCCAACCTTGGATTCACTGTATTTTTAATTATACTTTGTAAAGGCACCACAAAAGAGGACTTTCAGAACTGCTCCAGAAAAAGGCAAGAACAACGGAATAAGCGTGTTTGAAGCAAGGGCATGTATTTTGAGGGGGATTAATGGCAATATGTCTTTTACTGTAATAGTTTTTTTTTTTTACTTTAAACATTCACTGTATATTTTGATCACACCAGGTACTGTCCCCTGAGGGCTCACGGAAGTTGCTAGGGTGGGCCCACAGATTCCTGCAGTGCCTGTCTCTCCAGCGCTGAGGTACTAAGGTACACAGCCCCATATCGAAGCAACTACCTCGACCCCTTTGGCCCTATCAGCCCCACCCCTGGGCCCGTCCAGCCCACCTCACGCTGAGCCCAGAGCCCACAGGGCCTTGCCCTGCAGGGAGGGGTCCTTGGCCCTCTCCGTCCACGGCAGCGACCCCTTGGTGAGCCACTTGCATGCCACACCCCCTCTCTTAGGTGAACAGGGCCCGGATCGACCCCCTGGCAGCGCTCGAGTGTGCCATCCTGACTGGGCCTACCTCCCCCCAGGGCTGCAGTCAGGCCTCCCGGCCCCTGCTCACCTCCACCCAATGGGTCTCTTCCTCCTCTCCTTCCCCCTGCAGGGTCAGCAGGTCGACACCAGGTTCCTCTCAAAGGCGTGCCAGTGATTGGACCAGCACGTTGTTTGGTCTCGGAGTGCGAGGGTCCCGGGGACTCCAGAGTCCCTTTTCCTGGAAGCTTCTTTCCTGGGCGTGTTCTTCACGTGCAGCCAGCATCCCCGTGGGCCACCTGCTTCTCAAATGGTTCTTCTTTCCCAGAGTCTGGTGACAGAGCAGCAGTTGCCTCTGTCTAGCTGAGCCCTTCAGCCACACTACCATTTGCTTACTAGTCCACTTGTCCACATACGGGTTGTCCACATACTCACTCTCGTCTGTTCACTCATCCACTCGGCCCCTCACCCACGCCTCTCGCACTGATGCCCGCATCCCCTCGCTCTTGCTCTCTGCTTGCCCACTTCCTCACCTGCTCACTCCCCCATCCGGTGAACCTCTGGATGAACCAGGCGCCAGTTCTGGGGCTGGGCACAGCCAGCAGAGAAGTTCCATGTGGGTGCTGAGGACAAATCTTTGGAGTCAAGCAGATGTGAGTCCTGACTGTACACCTTCCTGGCCTCTTGGCTATGGGCACATTTCGCAAGCCTCTCTGAACCTCAGTTTTCTCATCTGTAAAATGGGGACCCCACGTGACTTCCTCCCAGGGTGGGATTACCTTGGCTTCAGAATCTGTGCATGTGAAATGCTTTAACCAGAGCTTCGAGAACAGAGACACGGTCTCTGGGCTCCAGGACTGTGTCCCGGCTATGGGGACTATGCTTGACCTGTTTCTCCACAGGCACCGGCTCATCCCTTTCTCACCCGGGCCACGCTCCTCATCCCTTTCTCACCCGGGCCACGCTCCCCTGATGGGTGGCCCCCATTCCTGCTCCGGAAGCAAAGGACTATGCTCGGCTGCGTTCCCCGCACCCCTTCCCTCTGCCT
This sequence comes from Hystrix cristata, assembly GCA_004026905.1. NCBI lineage: Eukaryota > Metazoa > Chordata > Mammalia > Rodentia > Hystricidae > Hystrix > Hystrix cristata. The sequence goes on from PVJO010026511.1 coordinate 2,154, forward strand.
TCTTCTCTGCCGGGCACCTGGGGTTCCTCAGTTCAGCAGGGAGCCTGGAACAGGACCCTGCTTGCTGCTGCCTTCTCTGGCAAGGAAGTTCTCCAGGAACCGGTTAGGGAACCGGCCTGACGGTCCTTCAGAGCCCATTCGCAGGCAGACACTGCACCCCCCATTTCCCCGCCGTCTTCAGGCCTAACCAAGTAGGCTGTTCCCTCCTCCTCTCTGGGCGCTCTCTGCGGGTCGCAGGAGCTTTTGATGGTGGTGGGTTGGGGTGAGGGCTTGGGCTGAGGGTCCCTTGAGCCTAGACAGGCAGCTGGCTGGCGGCTGCAGGGCGTGCAGTGTGGGCTTCTTTAGGAAAACAAGTGCTAACTTGGTCGGGGGTGTGGAGAACTGTGGTGTGAACTTCCGCGTGAGTCAGGCCAGAAGGTGAATTCTCCATGCTGGCCCTCTGACCTTGGGTGAGTCGCTGGTGACATCTGGGTGGTTTCAGAAGTGTGTGTGACTTACCCAGCATGTGTCTGGCACCTAGGAAGTACTTAGTCATGGGAGATGGGGATGGAGCTGTGGTGGCAGCAGTGTTGTGGACCTGGGGAAGCCGTCTGCTGCCATGCGGGTCACCCCAGCATGCCGGCTGCTTCCTGGGCTGCTGCGTGCGATGGGCCCCATCTCCACCTCTGCATCCTGGGTAACCACACTCTCAGGAGTGCAGGCTAAGGAGCCCTGCGGCCCTGGCTCGTGCTGTTGTCTGATCTGCTGCAAAGACCTGCTTTGGTGGAGAGCCAGCAGAGCAGGGTGGAGGAGCATGCTGCTGTGGGCTAGAGGCAAGCTCGGCTGCGGGCGTGCAGGAGAAGGCACAGGCCATGCCGCAGACACAGATGCCCTGAGTGGGCCCTGCCTCTCATCTCCTTGCCGCTGGCTGTGTGGTCTGTATTACTTTGGGTCTCAGTGGCTCTGAGTTACGTATGTATGCATGCGTCTATGTATGTTGGAACTGGGGATTGAACCCAGGGCCTTCACACGGAGCTACTACATCACCAACCCCTTCTTTATTTTTTGAGACAGCGTCTGGCTAAGTCACTGAGCTGCTGAGGCTGGGCTTGAACTTGTGATCCTCTGCCTCGGCCCCTTAGAGTGATGGGATTACAGGTGTGTGTCACCATGTCCTGCTTGCTTCCTTCCTTTCGCTTCCTTCGTTTGTTCCTTCTTCTCTCTCTCCCTCCCCTTCTTTCTTTCTTTCTCTTTTCCTTTCTTGTGGTGCTGGGGATGGAACCCAGGTCCTCATGCATGCTAGGCAAGCACTCCCACTGAGCTCCACCCCCAATCCTTTTTGTCTTTTATTTTGAGATGGGGTCTCAAAATTGTGGAGGCAGGCCTGGAACTCGTGATATGATTCTCCTGCCTCAGCTTCCCAAGTAGCTGGGATTACAGGTATGTACCACTGCACCTGGCAGTTTTTGTGGGGTCTTTAAAAAGCTTTTGTATCATTATTGCCTGGCAAAGTGGCCGGCACTGAACGCATGAATGAATGAACGCACGGACCCCAGGTGGGCCCACGGTCAGAACAGGGGCCTGGACAGTGTAGCCGTGTTGTGCTTGAGCCCTGAGTGAGCCTGGGCGGGCCTCCCCAGGCAGATGTCTTGGCCTTGGCGTGACAGCCCACTTCCCTGAGGACAGGGATGCCTGGTGTGCTGCGACTCTTGAGGGCCCCTGTGCCCTGCTCCCCAGCCTTGGCACCATTTTTCTATTCTGGGGCCCCTCACTCTCTCAGAAATGGGGTTTCTTGAGGGTGGAGACCACATAGTGCCTGGCACGGAGTGGGTGCTTCATAAACACCCATCGACTGAGAGGTCCACTTGCTGGGTGGGTCCAGCTGCTCTGCCCAAGGTTGGGCATAGTGCTCTGACCTGTGTGCCCACCGCACTGGCCCTACCTAGGGCTGAATGCCTTCCAGTGCTCATGGCCCAGTTGTGAGGCAGGACCAGAAGCCCAGGAGCGCGGTGGCCTGCGGCTGGCCAGGGGCTGGAGTTCCCAAGGAGGCAGCCTTCCCTGGAACAGGGCGACTGGGAGGTCACCTCGCCCACACCTGGAGTCTGTGATGAGAAGTGACCTCAGAAGAGGTCAGGACACTGCCTAGGGAGCTCACCTCCACCCCGGCATAGTCTTCTTTCCTCCCAGCCAGGTTCAGTGCCAGGATCTCCAGTGTGGACTCGGCCTGGGATCAAATCCCTGCTGCGACCTTCGGTGTCACCTGGCTGCTCCAAGTCTGTTTTCTTATCTGTGGGATGGGGGTGGGTACGCACAGCGGTGTGCTATCTAACCATAAAAAGAAAGCCAAACCATGTGGGCAAACCTTGAAACCATCATGCTAAGTGAAAGAAGCCAGACACAAAAGGTTTGGCTATACGAAGTGTCCAGAACAGGTAGATCCACAGAGGCAGGAGGTAGATTGGTGCTTTCTGGGTACTGGGAGAGGATGCAATGAAACGGCTTAGCGGGTACAGGTTTCCTTTTGGGGTGATGAAATGTTCTGGAGCTAGAGGGGCAGTTTGCAAAACACCAAGAATGTCCCAAGTGCCACTGACTTGATCACTTCAAAATGATTCTTTTTTTTAAAGTCTAACCTGTTTATTTTAATTTAAAAAAAATTTTATTCGTACATATTTGACATACCTAATGATCACGTTCATTGTAGAGAATTTGTACCTGTACATAATATGTCTTAATTCTTCTTCCCACCATTTCCTTCTCCTTCCTTCTACCCTTCTTCCCCGCCCCACTTACAAAATCTTTGTTTTCATTTTCCCCTCCATTCTCTTTTTTAATCCCTTCCCCATCCTTCTTCCCCCCCCTCGTTCCCCTTCCCATTTGAACATGTTTTGCCTACTTCCCAATCTCTCTACTCTGTTTTGCTCCTTATTTACCTTTTGGGTTTTTCACACAAGAGGAACAATGCTGTACTTAAACTTGTGCGTCTGGCTTATTTCACTTAACATTATGGTCTCGAGGTGCATACATTTACCTAAAAATGACTCAAGTTTATCTTTCTTTATGGCAGAGTGAGTACTCCACTGTATATAAATATCAAATTTTCTGTATCCATTCATCTGTTGATGGGCATCTAGGCTGTTTCCAAGATTTATAAATTGTGCCGCCATAAACTTGGGTGTGCATGTACCACTGCGGTATGATGCTTTTAACTCTTTCGGGAAGATACCTAGAAGGGGCACAGCTGGGTCAAATGGGACCTCTAGTTTTAGGTTTTTGTTTTATTTTATTTATTTATTTTTTTTTTTTTGAGGAACTCCACACTGATTTCCATAGTGGTTGCACCAGTTTACACTCCCATCAACAGTGGAGAAATATTCCCCCCTACCCCGCAACCTCACCACTATTTGTTATTGGTCGATTTCTTGATAACAGCCATTCTTTCTGGAGTGAGGTGGAATCTCAGGGTTGTTTTAATTTGCATCTCTCAAATGATCAGTGATGCTGAACATTTTTTCTTTTTTAAAATTTTTTTACCAAGAACATGTATTGCTACCTTGTATACGTAATGATGACATTCATCATGGTTATTTTTTCATGTATTTATTTGCTTTTTTAAACAATTTTTAAATTTCTTTTTAATTTACTTTTTGTACTTCTTCATCTGAGTAGTGTCTATTCAGTTTGGATGCCCATTTTTGGACTGGGTCTAAATGATTCATTTTGTTACATGAATCTCTTCCCATCAGAAAAACAAAAACAATGATCATCATTGCTAGTGGCCTCGCCAGGTGGTCGGAAGCACCCAGAGAGTGGCGGGCCGGCCAGGGATGCTGCCTAGTGGCTGCCGGTCGCTGCCTTGCTGGATTGTACTTGGAGCAGAAGCAGGAGCGAGGGGGCGTGCGGGGCAGTTTAGTCTGGGCACGTCCTTCAGCCGGAGGCAGGGGCAGAGGCCCAGTGTGGTCTACGTCCTGGGCTGCGGACGTCCTTCGTGGTCCTTCCTTTCTCTCTCTCGCTCCTTTTTTCTCCTTTCTTTCTTTCTTTTTTTTTTTGTGATATGGGGGGATTGAACTCAGGGTGCTCTCCCACTGAGCTAAATTCCCAAGCCTTTTTTATCTTTTCTCTTAAGATAGGTCTCACTATCTTAATTGCCCAAGCTGGCCTTGAACTTGCAGTCCTCTTGACTTGGCCTCCCAGGTACCTGGGATTGCAGCGAGCATTCCGGCACTGGCTCTGGTCAGTTTCTTACTCTGCCCACACCTGCCTCTCCCTGCCTGTGAGCCTGCATCTGACACACTGCTGTATTCTCTTTGGAGAGCTCGTCCCCACCAGACTGTACTAGGTACCTCTTGGTTCTTCCTTTCCTTGTGGGGCCGGGGATCTGAACCTGGGGCCTCACACGTGCAAGGCAAATGCACTAGCACAGAGCTACATCCCCGGCTCATCTCTTGGTTTATCAGTCTATCATGCAATCAAGAAAATACTTGCTTTGTTTTGTTCAATGCTGTATTTCTAGCACCTGGTGCCAGGCACACTGCGTGAACACATGTGCACATCCTCCTTATTTACACTGTCATCACGCCCAGCACCAGAGCCTGGGCCCTGACCCACTCTAGGCCGGCTCCTGGCCCCAGAGCTCCAGGCCCGGAGGTGGCGGCCCTTCCACTCCCAGGCCCTCTGCATCCTCACGTCCACCCCCTTTTCTCAGGCTCCCAGCCACCCCAGCCAGCTCTCAGTCCTGAGAACCTCCGTCATAAAGAAGGCGAGGCACTGATCTGGCCTGCCTCTCCACCCCCAGGCCTTCCTCACCCACGGGAGCCTTGGCTATAAATACGGGGGTCACGCCTTGCTCTCCTATTCAGCACCTTTCATCTGGGGCACTCCTGGCTGCTGGGAGGCTAATTAGCTGCTCTCTGGGAAGAGTGAGTAAGAACTGCAGGCTCAGCCCAGGGAGCAGCTAACAAGCCAGGGGCCGGCCCTCCTGGGGAGCCGAGGGTGAGCCACAGCCCAGTCGCCCACCCTACTACCTCCTGTTTGCCGGGAGACCTCCTCACAAGGAGGCTTATGCTCTCTGGCTTATAACGAAGGCCGCCATTTACTGAGCGCTTACTATGTGCCAAGGGCTTGCTAAGCACTTTCCGCCTATTAAATGTACCCACAACTCCCAAAGCACCCAGGGTATTGTGAAATAACAAGGCTCCCATGAGAGAGCCTTACTCCTTGCTGGCAGGGGGCCAGCGCTCCTGCGCATGACCTCATGAGCAGCCCTTAGTGTCTGGCATGGAGGAAACACTGGGTAAGTAGTAGCTATTACTATTAATCTTCAGAATGGGTAGATGAGGCAGGTACTATGTTATTCCCATTTCCCAGAAGATAGAACTGAGGCTCAGAGAGGTTAAGTCGCTTGCAAGAGATCACATAGAATTAAGAGTACAGTGGGACTGGTTGCGTAGTCTTTTGGCTGTTCTTTCCTCCAGACTGTAGTTTTTCACCCCAAAGGCCTTATGATGCCTAACACTGGAGTATTAGGGTCACCCACAGGAACCCTCTTCCCATCTACTGCCAATGATGTGCTAGTGGACTGGATTTAGAGATTATCTAATATGACCTGTCCGCACCCATTTTTCCAATGAGGAAACTGGGGAGAATGGAGGTGACAGGACTAATGGCAAGGTGCCCCCTGGTCAAAGTTTGAGGGATGAAGAAGTAGTGGGTAGTGAATACCCCCTCCCCTTACAGGAAATTGGCAGCAATACCAAGTAGCAAGCACTCCCACAAGAGAATCCTGGCTGCCATATGCCAGCCTGGCCAACTCCAACAAGCTGCCCCAGGGACCTCAGAGTGGCACTGGCTGGATAAGCAGGTACAGTGGGAGTGGGGGTGGGGCAGGATGGCGCGTGCCACTTACGGCCTCCCAGTGAGCTTGGGAGAGCAGGGCGAACCCAGGGCAGCCACCCCTCTGTGGCCCACCTCACATGTCACCGTCGTGACCCCAGTGCAGAGCACACACTGGGTGCCGCACAGCATGCGCTGGAGAAACGGCTGGGTCCGGGCCCCAGATGAAGAGTTGAATGCACGGATCGGTAGAAGCCAACACCGAGTTGTGTCTTCTCCCCATTGCCTAGCAAAACTGCTTCTGCCAGACGTGACCGTCCTTCGGCTGGTGACCAAACAAATCTGACTCAGGCAGCGAGAAGTTCTTGAACCAGGGCTTGAGGCTGGGACTCTGGGCAGGGGAAGGTGGGCATCATTTCTGGGTGCTGAAGGCGCAAGTAAGATCTCAGAATATAGGTCCAGCCTGGCAGACCCTCTCTTCCTGCTCCACGGCTCCTCCTTGCATCTCTGCATTACATCCAGTGTCTGCTTGTTACCTGCTCTGACCGCCACCTCCAGTCCCTTTCATGCCCTCCCCAGGAGCCCTCGCCTCTCCTTATGGTCTCCACTTGAGGAGCTCCGTGCCCGACAGCCTCCTGAGGCCCAATAGGTCACGTCCCAAGCCCAGCTTAGCTGCACAGTGCGCGGCAGAGTACAGTAGTTTCCCTCGCGATTTCCCAGCTGACCGGGATCTGGATGCAAGACAGAGTATTGCAGCGCATGCTGCTAGCCCGAGAAAAGATCAAAATTCAAAATTCAAGCGCGATTTCTACTGAAAACTGTGTATTGCTCTTGCAGAGTCTTAAAATTGCAAAACCATATGTCAAACTATTATAAGTCAGAGACATCTGTAAGTCCCCATTTATCTATGTTCTTGGAGCGCCTCATTCTGTTCTGTCACAGGAGTTGGGAACCTTTTCAAATGGAAGCTTACATATATTTGAGAGCATTTGGACAAGTCTGTCTCCCCTGTTAGACTAAGTCCCACAAAGGCGGTCGCTTCGCATTGTCTGCGCTTTTCCAGACACGTGACGTACTGAGCGGGTGAATCTCAGCCTCTCGAAGGATGAGGGTTCTGAGTGTGAGGGGTCTCTGAGTGTGGTCCCATGCACGCCAACGTTTGAGGACCACGGAAGGAAGCAAAACCCCGCTGCTGGTCCGTGTGCACTCGAGTAAAGGCAGCTCTGGCAGCCCTTGGAGGAACCAGGCACGGGCGAAACTCCGTCCTCCACGCGGCCAAGGGCAGGCAGCGCAGCGACGCTGGGTCCGGACCCCGACCCGGCCGCCTTGCATGCTGTTCCACAGGCCGGCCGCTGGAGGGCAGTGTGGCCACGTCCCTCGCGCCGCTTCGGCGGGCTTCTCGGGCGGGAACTGCCGCGGAGGCCCGGCCCGGGGAGACCGGGCGGGGGGCGGGGCGGCCTCGGCCAGGCGCGAGGTCCGCACGGCGCCGCGCGCAGCCTCCTCATCGCCAGCGTCGGTGCCGGGTCCCCGCCGTGCCCCCCGCGGCCCCGGATCGCCCGGGCCCGGAGGGGCGGCGGGCTGCGGGCGGCCGCGAGGACGCGGGGAGGAGACTGTCAGCCGGCCGGGCGGCCGGCCAGAGAGGGCGGCGGAACCTTGACGGCGTCCCGGGAGGCAAAGGGCAGCGCTGCGCGTGATGCGCGGCTGCAAAACAAGCGACCGCGGCGGCGCCTTAACCCCGCGCGCGCCGGGCCGGAGCGCCGCTGAGTGCCCGGGCTGGTCTCGGCGCCTTCTTGCATTTTGGCCGTGAGCAGCCACAGTGGTCTTCGGGCTCTGTGGGGCGGTGCCGGGCTGTCTGCCAGGCCGCAGCCCCGCTCAGGTCTAACTGAACGTGCACGTTGATGTTGACTGTCACTCGGATAATTTCCAGGTTCTGGGATATTCTTTCATCTTCATATCATCAGTCCTTCAAGCCTACACCTATCCGCTCCATCAGGAAGCCTCCCTCAGTTTCCCCCGTTTCCAGCAGGATCTGTGGCTTCCCTCCTAATCTCCCTAGGGGACTACTGGCTGCTACTGTTGGACTCTCCTATTTGGGTTTGCCCATGTGACACTGGCCTTTGTGTCCTCTACTAGGTCACTCAGGAGAGGGCTGTTTGCAAGAGAACCATGAAATTATTGAGTGGGTTTTGATCTGGATTTAGGTGTAGGAAACAGAGTTCCCAAATGTTTTGAACCTTGGGCAATGGAACATGTAATGGTGTTTTCTTAAGCTCTGTAATGGAATCCTTTTGTGTGTTTAATTGCTCCGAGTTATTCTGAGTGGAACTGTCAGGGTGCCATAGGAGCTCAAACCATAGGACTGAGCCCAACCAAGAAAACTAAACATGGAGACCCACGTTTGGTGCTTCCTGTGTGACTGGGTTTGGGGCTTCCTCTGTGTGGCCTCCAGCCTGTCGGGGGAGCTGTGAGAGCCTCGCTGGAGCTTGAGGTCTAGGTGGAGATCTCACAAGGAGGCAAAAAAGAAAGTGTGTTTAGCGCCCTGGAGAAGATCAAGGCCAAAGGAGGGATCCTTTCTTTTTCTTTTTAAAAGACCAAGTCAAAACCTGCCCAGGGAGGACTCCCAAAAACCCCTTTCATGCCTTCCCCACAGATGATTTGCTGAATGCTCATTAAGGGGAAAACAAAGAGGTGGTTTTGTTTATTTATTTAAGAGGAAAAATAAATGAGCTGTGACAAAACAATTTGAAACCAGGCCCCTCTGAGACCTGGGCTTTCACTTCCTTGATGGGAAGTAAAACAGAGAATCGAATCCCCCTCCAAATAAAAGTGAAGTTAATAATCAGACAGCTCAAGCCCGGGCCACATCCTGTGTCAGCTCCCTCCCTGCCTGGCTCACTGTTTACAGCTGCTGAGCCCAGAGCCCACTTAACCCTCTCCTCCCTGTCCGCAGAAGCCCAGTCCTGCACTGAGACTGGACGCCAGCCCCTTCCAAGCACGGGCTGGCCCAGGAAGTGGGGGCTGGCCCAGGAAGGGGTGGCTCTCCTCGGCCTGCCTGCCTGTCCCCCACGGCAGCCACTGGCTGGTGCACTCAGTAAGACCAGCTGGATTTGAGACATGTCCTCTGCTTGTCCCCTTTCCTCTCCACTCCTCCAGGGCAAAACCAGGTAAACCCATTCCGTTCCAGACACCACATACGCTCTGTGGCCTGGTGGCCTCCGAGAACTGCACTCCGATGGATAAATGCACAAATCTTTGGCGTTCTAGGCCGGTATGAGAGCAGCATTCACTCGGGTTTCTTTGGACTACTTTCTGTGAAAACATCCTACTTCCTCCAGCCACCTTCCCATGTTGTAGCATGTTGACTTCTAGAACCCCACGGCGTTGGTGGTAGCACATCCCCATCGGGCTGAGGGGAACTTCTGCTAAGTCTACCGAGGACTTCCTACTGTTCTAAGCGACCACTCTGCCCTCACCTCACAGAGGAGGAAGCAGGGGTTAAGGCACCTGCCAGCGTCACAGAGCTGATAAACAGCAGAGATCTGAAGCCCAGCATTCTGCCAGTGGAGCCGGCTCTTAGTCCCTGCACTCAAGAGGTGCCTTTTCAGGGTTTCCTGGCCAAAGCTTAGGGTCATCGCACAGAAGCATTCAAAGGTCCCAAAGCTCAAGGACTTTTTTTTTTGAAGAAGATGAGGGGGCTATTAAAGTTTATTTAACAAAAGTTTACTATGAGAACATGCATGACCCAATTTCTATGTCATAGTATAAAACAGGAGAGGTCCGTGCTGAATGTGCCTTGTTTAAATGCATTTCGAGGCTTCTATCATGATGATCCTGTTTCTTCACATGACCACCATTCCAGTACTGTTTTTTGTCCACTAGATGCCGTCCCTATCAATTCACCACGAGATTTGTAAAGGGTTCAAATCCCCACAATATTCCTCAGGCACATCTGTTGCCATTTCATTTCAGGGGTAACTCCTCTCCCCTAGTACCACGAAGGGAACCCAAGACCTTTACACTGAGCAAAATCCCCAGCCCTTTTTATACTTTGAGATACGGTCTTGCTAAGTGGCTAAGTTGCCCAGATTGGGCTTCAACTTGTGATCCTTCTGCTTCAGCCTCCCAGAGTGCTGTGATTACAGACATGAGCTGCTGTGCTTAACTCAGTGCTAACTTCTTTCTCCTGTTTTTAGCTTGTGGTGATGAGCCTTGTTTGTGACGTCTACTTGGTGGGCTTACAGCTGCTTTCCTCAAGGACCTTTGAGAAATTTCCAGCTTTGTTTGGGATCCTCCTTCATTCTGTCTCATCTGAGGGATGGAGGCACAGAGAGCAGGGGACCCGCGGTGGCCCTTCTGTCTGGCCCCTCTGGGTTCCCGCACAGTGGCTCATCCCACCATGTCTGGCAGCGGGCCTCAGAGCAAGGACCCAAAGACCCGGCTCGGCTGCTGTGTCAGCGGTCTGGGAGACCTTTACTTAAGTTCCTGTGTCCCCTCTAGTCTTGTCAACCGCAAGTCCCTCACCTGAAGTCATAAACAGCCCCTGTGGCTGAAACTGGTCTTACAGGAAGCCGCTCATCTCTTGGCCTGAGGGAACTGGCAGGGCAGACCTCGCAGCTCTCCCAGATGCCCTGCTCTGCAGGTCACGGTTGCCAACTGGCAAGTGTGGCCCTGGCTGGGTCACCTTGCCCCCATTTAGCAGGTCCCTCCCACCTGTGATGTGCTGCTCTGCCCCCTGGTGTCTGGAGGTCATCACTGACTTCGTCCCCGTAACCTGCTCCTTTTGCAGAGCTGTTGCTAACACAAGGCCCCATCTTTGGGAATAAGTTCATCTGCCATGGGTCTACTTCCTTGGGGAAGGGGTGCATTTTGCCACTCAAAGCCCTGGGTGGTTGTCCTACTCATCTCCACCTTGTTTGGCCAGGAGAAAGCTGCGTGTTCCACCCCAGGTGGCCTGATCCTTCTGAGCAGGGGCTCCTCGGGGAAGACAACAGCCATGGCTTCCCAACCTGGCAAGATTCTTGGCCCCAGAAGTTTTCAGAATAGTGTGTTTTGATTTTTATTTAATTTTGATGTTTAAGAAAAGCATCTGGCTGCATATGGTGGTACATGCCTGTAATTTCAGCACTCTGGGAAGCTGAGGCAGGAGGGTTGCAAGTTTGAGCCAGCCTGGGGAACTTTGATTCAGCAAGACCCTGTCTCAAAAAAAAAAAAAACCCAAAAAACCAAAAAAAAAACAACAAAAAAAGCAGAGCTGAGAGTTCAATCCCCAGTACTGTCAGAGAAGGGAGAGAGGAGAGAGAAAGAGAGATTTACAATTTAGGGTATACCATATAGGGTGCTTTCTACCAAGATCCTTAGAGGCCAGGGCTGCAATCTGCAAAAAGCCTCTTGTGAGCCCCACCAAGTAGCTGTGCTTAGTAGTGGCAGTTAATGGACACATAGTAATCTATCTACTCTGACCCTAGCAAGTCTGGTAACACAATTCTCCCCTCTTCCCCTAGAGGAGAGTGAGGTGAGGTGGTAGAAGGCTTGCCTACTAGTATAATGACTCTCTGCTGAGTAGGGGGAAGCTCAAAACCAATTTAAATAGAATTTTCACTGGACTTAAAAGCAGTGTAAACATGGACACCAGGCCCTCTCAAGTTCTTTCCAGCCCAGGAAGCCCCAGAGGGCAGAGCCCCACTCTTGGCTTTCACACAAACATGGACAGGGGGTTTAAGGAACTTTCCTGAGCTGGATGTGATGGCTCATTCCTGTAATCTTAGCTACTCAGGCTGAGGCAGGAACTACAAGTTCAAGACCAGTCTGGGAAATTTAGCAGACCCTGTCTCAAAATAAAATTTAAAAAAGGGCTGGGGATGTGGCTCCCTGGTAGAGCACTTGCCTACCATGTGTGAGGTCCTTGGTTCAATCCGTTTACCACAAAAAGAAAGGAAAGGAAGGGAGGGAAGGAAGGAAAGAAGGAAGGAGCTTTCCAGACTTCCCATGGGGTCTGCCCTGTCCCTCCCTCCCTTCCTCCCTCCCCCCAACAGATCTTTCCTAGCCTCTTTTGTCTAAGAGCTCATGTCTTTAGGAGTAGATACTGTGTTGCAAGAACCAAGAAGACCAGAATCATTGAGTTACAATTGTTTCAGTTTTGTAGGAACTGAAAACATTTTTATTACAGTTTTAAACATGTAGGAGTCAGAGCAGTCCACAGCCCCAGCACTGTCAACAGCTCACTACCGGCTTTTTCACTACACTATTAGCCACCTCAAAGCCACCTCTGGTACAAGTTGGGGTTTTGTCTGTTTTTTATTTTCCTTTGCATTGTAGGCAAGAGTTCTATCACTGAGCTACATCTACAACCCCTCTCCTGTACAGTTTTAGAGTAAATCCTACAGCAGATTATATATCACTTTGCTACCAATATTCTGTATGTAGCTCTAAAAATCAGCCTCATTACATTTAGCCACATTATTTCATCTAAAAATTGCTAATACCCCTTAAACATTACCAAGATTCAGTTAGGGTTCAAATTTCCAGCACAGATTTTGAACTCTGCTTTTCTATTTGTTCAAAGAAAAAAGCCCTGAAATGAGAATTTCTCAGCATTTAGTCATATTCTCACAATATTGCTCACAGACGGGTAGATTTCTGGATTTGGGCAGCAATGCCTGATTACTGAGTCTCCGGGGCCAACGATCACTTCAGGGCCCGCTCTGGCTGCGGCTCTGCATCGTGGGTGCTGGGCCATCCGGTGCCGAGTTCCATGTGGGCATGAACACAGGCCAGGGTGGGGTGCAGCCACTTTGAGCTAATGAGGGGAGACTGGAGCGAAGCCCCCTGCGTCCTCCCACCCACACAGATGCCTGGCTGCGAGGCACTGTCCTTGGCTTTCCTGTCCAATGCTCTGCCCACCAGCTGCCTGGGACTCCTCTGGGACCCTCCTTTCTCTCTTGCTTGGGATACTTGACTATGCTTCAGTGGCTCCATGGAATCCTACTTGGTGGGGCCTCCAGCCTCCTTCTTGGTCTTGCCAATTGCTGCTTAACATAGGACAATAGGGTTGCTGGGGAGGGGTGAACTCATCAAACGGTGTGCCAAGAGCTTCACTCATCTGTCCCCACAGCAATCCCAGGAGATCAGTATTGCGGTCACTGGCCTTCACAGAGGAGAGGAAAGGAAGGAGGGAGGTGCCTTGCCTACCTCACAGGTGGTGATGCCAAGACTTGAACGTGGTCAGGTTGAACATGGAGTTGGCATTTGTGACCTACTGATCCCCGAATGTTTAAGAACCTTGTTTAAGGAACTGTGAGGCCATGTTCTAGGACCACTCCTTTTTCTTTTGAGGACAAATTGTGACAAGTTGAGATCTGCAGTCACAGTGCGTTTTTTCTGCCCTGTTCGCATCTTCTACAACAGAGACAGCAAGACTTACACACACCCTTCTTAGGAGATTAGCTCAGTAGAATGGAATAAATTTTAGGTCATTCAGCCTCTAATTTCCTGGTTTGTCTTTTTTCATGGTTAACTAATACTTTGAGTCAAGGATTATAAGACTGACAGGTTTGAACATTAGCAGGGATGGGAAGAAATTGGGTTGAGTGTACAAGGCCACAAGCCAGACACTATCCCTTCAGTACTTTGCCACATCTCTCAGGTTCTGATAGAGAAACATGACCTGGAAAGTACAGAATCAGGGTCAATTACTTAGGGATTCCTGGAGGGAGGAGGGTTCTCATGGACCCTGTTTTCTCTGTCCCTACTGATCAGAATCCAGCCTGTTTGGCCTCACCCTAGCTGAACTGTGGAGGATCAGTGTTAGGCGACTCCGTGAGCCACCTGTGTATTAGGAGCCTGCCTCACCCACCACACCAAAGCTGGCACTAAACGAGCCTTCACTTTCGCCTCCTTTGCTTCTCGATCATGTCTTGGTTTGCTTCAGCTTTCTCCCAGCTCCTGCTGCCTTGGGGAGATGCAGAGTGGGCAGAGATGGGTTTGTTAAGCATGGAAATTGGAAAAACCAAAGCAGATACAGAAGAGGTTCTAATGGACCCACAGAAGGAAGAAAGGCAACAGTGGCTGAAGGAGGCCCAGCTGCCAGAGGAACAGACCAGTCTTCGTGGTGTCTGTGCGCACGAAGCATTGAGTGTGAACTTCAGAGACAGCCTGCCAACCATGGAAGGGAAAATGAGCTATCTTTAGGTCCCTTTTGGGAGCGCCTGGAAATTTATTGTTTCCAGAAGTGGCACTGCCGGGAATTCCCTGGCTTTGCCCAGAGGTGGCATGCCAATCCCTCGTGAGCGCCTGCATTTCCAGGTGTTGGGGGCCTGTAGGTTAGGCAAGCCCTCATCCACAGAGAGGTGGCTGGGGCAGACCTCTCCCTGGAAGATGCACGCGGGTCACACGACTCTGGCATCCCCAGTCCCTCTTCAGGCCCAGGGCTCCTATCAGTCTCCAGCGAGGCCTCCACAGCACCATGATGGAAGCTGCCGCATTCCCACATTCCGGGATGACAAAGACTGGTTTTGGCCTTGCCCCAGGAAGACTAGCCCTCACTGTGCAAAAGACTAATGGCGGGTGAGTTGGGAGAACTGTAGGAAGAACAAAGGCAGGAAGGGAGCTCATTTTTCTAAGGCTACCCTCATCCAGTGTTTGGAAGACTCCGAAATCCACAAAAATGTGTTAAAACTCAGTTGTAGCCATCCAGAACATTACTGAGTGATCTGGTTGAGGATCAGAGCTGTTGTTTCGAATTCATTGCTGCATCCTCTTTTCTCTTGGGTCTCTTCAAAAAACTTTTTCTGATGGTATTTGCTTTTACATTCTTTCTTCCTTTCACACTATTTATTACTGCCTTCCCCTCTTCTTTATCATTCTCAGTTCTCCTTCCTCCCTCTACTTTCTTTTCTTTTGGCCTGTCTTGTTTTATATCTAGATTCCTACATGATTTGTCAGCTTTTAAAATTTCTCTCCTCTTATCTTTTTTCTTTTTTTGTTTGTGGCGCTAGGGATCAGTCTCCCATTCTTACAGGGAGTCTCCCCATTCTTATTTATGTTGCTTTCTCCCCCTCTTCAGTTTCAGTTCTTTCCCCTACAGTTTTCCTTGGGCCACGTGGCTTTTATTCCTGTTCATCTGTTTAAGGAGTGCTGGCAGGGAGGAGGCCACAGCCGGTAGGCAGAGCTGTGGTGCAGAGGAGGTCTTGGGCGCCTGAAGATGCTCCTCCCAGGCCCAGCGCCCTGGAAAAGGAGCCCCTTCGGGAGGGGCTGGGGTTGGGGCAGATGGTACGTCCTCCTCAGTGTGTGGGCCTTGGTCCCACTGCCGGGCAGGCAGTGGAATCTTTCCTTTGGGTGGATGGGTGGGGTGACGGGGTACCACCCGGCGAATGCCCACCACTGGGAACGCATCACTTGCAGAGTTCTTGCTGGAACGAGGGAGGAGTGGCAGCAAGGGGTCTGCTTCTTGGGGTAATCTGGGTAGCCTTTGATCCTTGCTCTGAGATGGAAGTTGGCCCAGCAACCAGACTGATGTGCTGGGGACACAACAGCTGTTTTCCAGTGGAAAGTCCTTTCTGCCCCAGAAGTCCCCACCCTTGGCCAGAGGACACTGGGGTGCAGGGGGGAATGCTAGAAGAGGCTGACACCTGTAGGGTATCTTAAAGGCTTTGTCCGCTGGACAGCAACACAAACCCCACCTGCAGGAGGCCCTGAGGGTCATTCCTGGTACTGATGGAAACAGGTGTTTATCTTCATGGGTGCTGTAGCAGAGAAATCCTAGAAGTTACAACGGCACCCCCTCTCTGGAGTGGCGGGGGAGTGGCCTAGGCCCTGTTTCCCAGCTGTCCGAAGCAAATCGACTGAAGTCCATCTGGCTGTCCATACCAGTCCAGGCTTGCTTCCCATTGTGGAGCATCAATGCTACTGGGCCCTGGCAGAGTCCTCAGCAGGTCCAGCCCAGGGGGTGCCTGGATCATGGCTCAGCCTGGGCACACTTGCAGCTAAGCTGTATTGGGAGGGGGGCCCGAGGGCACCCACTGGGCACCACTGGACTACCCTGTGGTGATGGTGGCCATGTGCTTCTCTGGAAGTGGCATTGAGGGCCACCTCTACAGCACATTCTGCTCTTTTTCTAGATCCTACATGTTTATCATCATTCATGTACAATGTCCTCTACCACTGTTGCTTAAAAAGCTTAAAAGATACCTGTGTATGTATTTTACATTTTGCTTATATTTTTAAAGCCATCATCTCTGGATTACAACTCTTGGGGTCCAATACATCCTTAAGGACCTTATAACCATAAGCCTCAAGAGTTCCCCAGGCCCGTACTCCTGCCCTGTGGGCTTGGTTTAGCTCTGATTCAAGGCACAGCCTCCTTCCCTGTATTTATCATATATATTTACATCAATATAAAATATTGTATATAACACAGATTCAACAGAAGGAATGACAGAGGACAGGTGATCTATTTTCTGCCAATTGTTTCTCTCATTCCAGCAGGAGAGCTGGGGCCAGCAGGAACGCAGGTGGGGACTGGGATCCCCACGGCCTCTCACTCCATCCCACACGAGCACTGCACTCACAGCTGACCCCAAAGTGCAGGCTCCTTCAATCTGTCCGTGGCAGTGTCTGTGCTCCTGCATTCCTGCCACTTCTCCCACTCTCCCCTCTTCCCACACACCACACTGGATAAATATTTACACCCCCGGGCTGGCAGGAATCTTTCTCCAGCTGCTTCCCTGGTCCCTGTGCGAGCTTGTTCTCTCACCCAGCAGCTGTGGCAGATCTGGTTGCCTTCAGTCAGACAAGGGCAGGCCCTGGCTGGGGGGCCCACAGTCCCCCCAGGGTGGAGGACGCAGTTGGTGGGAGAAACTGAGCACTGTAAGAGGTCACAG
Source organism: Hystrix cristata (assembly GCA_004026905.1). Classification (NCBI taxonomy): domain Eukaryota; kingdom Metazoa; phylum Chordata; class Mammalia; order Rodentia; family Hystricidae; genus Hystrix; species Hystrix cristata. The sequence continues at coordinate 18,842 of PVJO010026511.1, forward strand.
GACCGTGGCAAAGGTCCAGCCACTCTGCGCCGGCTGTCTGCAAGTGACTCCCCAAGAGCTGTCCATCCTTCCTCTGGCTGGGGAGGTTCCTGCTTGTCAAGGAAAGGCTCTCCAGCATGGGTCTGCCAGTCTCAGCCTTGTAGAGTAATGGGGGACAATTCCAAAGCAAATAGACTGAGGCTGGTACAAAAGAGTAACTTAGTCTCTTTATGAGCACTTCACAGTTTACTAGCATTGCTGGGACCCTTGATATGTCCTGAAGACGACCTCTCAATTTAGGGCACGGACTCCCTGGAGGTGGGGTGTAGTCCAGCCCTACAGTGCTTGCCTGGCATGCGTGAGGCCCTGGTTTCCATCCCCCACATGCAAAACAACAAGCAGCCCAACAATCTCCATATGTGGCTCCTCCCCCCAGGGGAGAAGAAAGGACAGGTGCTCCCTCCCCTCTTCCTTGGTGACCTGGGGGGGGGTGGGAGTTTGCCAAGGAGTCAAACTGGTACTTGGGGTGCCCTGCCCAGGCACTGTGTGGGGTGCAGCCTCCTATCCGCTGCAGTCCCTCCAGTCTTGAGCCCAGCAGATTTCTGAGATTCCTCGTGCGCACCTGCTCTGTCCGCCTCCGAGGTCTGCGGCCAAAGCCGCAAGCTCCCGGACAGCCCCGTCCTCCTCTGCTCCTTCCGTGTGCGGCTGGGAAGCTCTGAGAGCCAAGCAAGGGCTGGACTTTGATCTCTCCTGTCCCAGTGCGTACAGGTCGCATGCTGTTCCCTCCCTGCTCCATGCCTCAGTTTCCCCCATTTGAGCTACTTTAAGCATTCCAAATTCAAGAATTTGGTCTTTAAAAAGCAAGATAGTGGTTCCATTTCAAATTCTCTTTCTATTAATAGGTCAAGGATGTGACGGAAGAACCTGATCGGTATCGGGCACTCAGAATGTGTGCTCAATGCTTTAGGAGGGCTGAAGGGGAGGCAGATAGGGTTAAAAAGGCCTTCACTATCGAACCACCCGAAGTTCGAGCACGGACTCGCTGTGGGTGGATAGTTAGGACTGGGTAGGGATTCGGATGGGGTCCAGTCTCCATGCATCCAGAACTGTGCCAGAAAAAAAAGCAAACAGACTTAATCTCTTTCTCTCGTGCCCCCCCCCCCACACCGTGTCCCCTTCTTGGAATGGGAGGAAAGCTGTTGCCAGAGGTACCAGGGTGTGAGTGCAGAGACCAGCCTGGCACAGTGCTTGGAGTCAGCGAGCACAGCAGGACAGCACACCTTCTGGCTGCCCCAAGATGGGACAGGGGAAGCGGGCTGGCTTTGGCCCCGCCAGCCAGGAAGCATTAAGGGAGAAAGGTAAAAACTGCAGCTCAGAAGTTGCAAGATAGTCCTGCTGCCTGCCTGCCTGCTTCTCCAGCCCCCAAAAGTAAAACAAACCTAAATAGAGCCAGGCCTGGCAGATATTAATACTCCAGAGCTAGGCTGGTGAGCACGCAGCCACCCCCACCCCCCTTTCCCCTTCTGTTTCTATAAGTGGCTGAAATAAATTTAGCAAAACAACCCCACCCATCTGAGGGCCCAAGATTTCAGAGCAGTGGGATTCTTTACCCAGAAAGCCCCTGTTTCTCAGAGTGGAGAGCTTTTTGTTTAAATTCCCTTTGGGAATGGAATGCTCTCGATCTAAAATAATTATTTTACTGCAATCATCTATTTCTCATAGATAAATGCTTTGACAAAGTAAGGCTTGCTAGAAAGCTAATCTATAAATGCTCTGCAGCTTAAAATAGCCAACTCTATGGGGCCAATGCCTAGCTGGATCCACTGGGATAGTTAATGTAAGATTATTTTTCATGACGACTGTGTATGTTCTGCTGAGTCCTCTGCTGTCTGTCAGAGAGGCCAGTGGTTGTAGCTGGCTAAATTAACAGAGTAAACAAATATTAAATCTTTATTTCTTTTTTTTCCCTGTACTTATTGAAGACCTACTATGTGCTGGGCATTACACCAAGTGCCGTGGGTTGAACTGGGAACAGAGAGGGTCCGTTTTCATTGAGCACACATCCTAAAAAATTAGATGAATACAAAAAACTGGCAATGAATCCTATTTAATAATAGAATGTTTTCCCCTAGGACTGGGGACAAAAGTGAGGGCATTTACTCCTACCACACCTATTCACATCAG
>PVJO010026512.1:0-21005 GCA_004026905.1 Hystrix cristata
GGGGGGGGCGGTCAGGGGTTCGAACGGTTACACACAAGCACAAAGCTCCGGAGCACCATCGCACAGTATGACGACTGCAGATAATAATACACGACACTGCACCATCGCACCGTATGACGACTGCAGATAATAATACACGACACTTTTCAAAAAGCTAGAAGTAAGAATTTTGCAAGTTTCAATGCCAAAGGAAAGATAAATGTCCGCGGAGCTATGTTTAACTCGATTTAAACATTACACAGTGTATACATGTATCAAACAGTACGTGGTACAGTGTTGTATACATCTTTTGTTTTTGTATACCAGTTAAAAATTAAAAAAAAAAATTTAAAGGCATATATCACAAATATTTGAAAAGCCAGTCTCATCGCTAAATATTTTCATTGGAAAATGAAGTTATTTTCATTTAAGTATTAATTTACAAAAAGTAAGATAAAATAGAAATCATAAAAGGTTAAGCACACTGAACTATAAAAGCCCACTTTACAGTATGCTTGACTTTTTTATAATATAAAGTTGGGAAAGTAAGGCAGATACAGTCATTACAATAAGTATCATTTCTAATCTTACTACTCAGAAATAATCAGTTAAGTTTTGAGTGTATTTCCCTTCACATATTATCTTCTCCACCTTATATAGTTTTTCCTTTATATAAATGAGCTCCTGTTGTGTATGGAACATTTTGTAACCTGAATATTTGCCGTATTATTACATGTTTATTTGGAACATAATTTTGGGTCCATAGTCTACATGCGTATTTAATATGTGATGTATTTATTTACTAATACATCAAAATTTTCACACAAGTTTTCATAGTTTCCTAAAGAATCAAATCTTCCCCCAAATAACTACAGGACTAATAGTGACTATTTTAATATTTTTCAACCTTGCAGTTGTTTTCTAGATCAGGATAAAATAACCAACAATAGGCCTATGAGCCTGTATGTTCTTAAAACCACATTTTGTTCTCACATCTTTATGTGAGCCAAGAGAGTGGATCGTCATGATTAGGATCTGTGCTTTAGACAGAGCTTCACATGGTTTTATTTCTGGCGTTCCCATGTAGCATGTGACCTCAGGTAAGATGCTGGTATACCTCGGTCTCGGTTTTCACATCTGTGAATTCTGAGTAACTAGAGCATATTTCCCTTAGAGGAGTTTGGCTGATGAAATGGAATCGGGTTTCATTTGGGGCCATCCTCCTGCATAAGCAGCGTTGTTCGCCAGACTTTGCCGGCTCTTTCCCGAACACTCAAGCAAGGTCAATCCAGCCGAGTGCAGATAAGTAACAACGGCAGGGCGCTGCTGAATAATAACCTTCAGGGGGGACGATGGACAGTGATGGCGAACCTGGGACTTGTTCTGAAAACCAGGTAAATATCATACTACGTTTACAGATATGTGCCGCTACAGAAGACACGTAAGTGTCAACATCAACATCCATCTTCCCCTCTGTGAATACTGAGCGAGAAATGCTAAGCCACTTGGATGGAGAGCCTTCTCTTCCTTGCTATTTAGATGTCTCTTTGTCTAGGTCTTGACGACCTTTCCCTGTTTGTCTCTATCATTTGTTTTCTCCCAAACTGCACTCCATGCAGACACTATGCAAAATCAGGTTTGCCTCCTGTCATCCAGGCAACCAAGGCAAGTTTCAACTGTAACTCTTAGTTTTGATCCCTCCTGAGCTACATTCTAATGTCATTTTCTTGCTTTCAGCAATGTGCATATTTGCATTTTATTTCTCCTTTGGATAAAAAAAAATTGTAAGTTAAATTTTTTAAATAACTAAAATTAAAATCATTTTGATTGAGATGTGAATGCACTACATAAACACCACCAAACTTTCTGTGTTCTTGCCCTGAACATCCCTTTTAGGCAACAGCCACGCCAGGAATGTTCCCATGGAAACAATCATGCTGAGTATCACCTCAAATGTGCCAGTGCTCTGTGCAGCCGCAGAATGAATTAGAGTTGGCCGAGGATAAGCTTTAAGCTTATCTGCCTTAACTGCCATAACATCAGAACTCTTCAATACAATCGTTACTATTTACATGATACATGTTTGCATTTTTCTAATCCATAGAGTTATGACTTGTACTAAAATGTAATTGGATACATTTTTAGAAAATGTAATTATTTATTTGCTGATATCTTATTTATTTGATAATATCCTATACTTTCAATTCATCTATTCTTAGATTATTAAAATATTCCCAGATATTTTAAGAATTTGAGTTTTGAAATTTGTAAAGTGACATGGTCTCTTAATATCTCAAATAACCAGAGGGTGAAGGGAGGGGAAGTGAACGGGAAAAAAAGAACCAACAAGATATATCATGTACAGGTACAAATCCCCTATGATGAATGTTATCGCTATGTGCATCTAAAATGTACCATTAAAATAAAATTTAAAAAAAAATTTAAAATCTCAAATAACTACGTATCTCACTACTTTCAAGAATAACAGATTCAGTTAATCTTCTTTAATATGGGAAAAGCAGGATTTAGAACAATGCTGTACAATAGAACTTTTTGCAATTATGAGAATTTCCTCTAACTCTTCTGTCTGAAACAGTATGCACTATCCATGAATTGATACTGAGCATCAGAAATTTGCCTGGGGCCTTCATGGCAAACCTATGGCAAGTGTGCCACAGCAGGCACGCAGAGCCCTCTCTGTTGAACGCAGCCGAATCGCCTCAGGGGCCGAGCATCATTGGATAACATTTGTTTTTTCTAAACTAAAACCTCAGTATTCAGGTTTAATTGCAGTGTTGGCACTTTTTGATAAATAAGTGGGTTTGGGGTTGCAGTTTGGGCACTCGGTTTCTAAAAGCCTCATCATCACTGGCCTAGGGCAACTGAGGAATTTAAAATTTTTTAATTTAAATTTACAGTGCCACATGTGACTAATTATTTTCAACTGTATAGCACAGCTTTCAAAAAAATTTTGCAAAATATCTAGCACTAAACACAGTGTTTAGTATCTTGTGCTATAACAGTTTCTCCATTTGGAACTCAGAAAGTCTTCTTCATTCAGAGTGCACATTCAGCCATTCACTGTTTGCCTTCGTTAGCCCCAGTGCATCAAAGTTACTGATCAATGTGTACATCTTCTCCAATAAAACTGCTCAAGTTCAGGAAGCAAATTTTTTTTTAATTCTCTGTGCCCTGCTGTGTAGACTGCACGTTAAAAATACTGTTCACAAAAAAATGATAGCCTATTTCAGCTTTGAAAACTCAATGCCATACGCCCTTTACTGCTGCTCAGTATGGTTTAGTTCTTGCAGAATTTAAACTTCCTTCTCGTTCTCTGTGTCATATTATAAGACTTTCAGAAGTACATTTTATTGCTCTGGGAACAATCTAAATCATAAGTCTAGAAGAAAAACTCTAAAATTGGTATCTCTGCTGCCATGATATATTGTGAAAGAACTAGCCTGGATATTTTTCACAGTGGTGCATCAAGAAAAGTAACTGGTGGCAAGCGAGAGATATCTATAACCAGTGAATTGAAAAATTACTTCTTTAAATGCAGCCTTCTTTTCCCTGTCTCTGTCTCACAGCATTTTTCCTATGACTCATTTGCCACAAAACCAAGGAGAACACGAGTTGGAGGATCAACTGCAAACAAATAGAGCGGCACAATCAGAACAATTCGAGAGGGGAAGAAGCAAGAGATCTTTTTATTATCTTTTTTACTATAGTAAATTGTAAAATAACTTCACTGTACATAACTGTTTAGTAAGTTCATATTTAGAACTGAGGGACATTAGTTTGAATTATTTGTTGTTCCAAATATTTTGTTGACAATAGAGGGAAACAGTAATTTAAATGTAAAATAAAAGTTTTAGATGCTCCTGAACAGTCTAAAAATAATAATCCACTGAATTACCATTTTATAAAAAGTCAGATTTACACAGAATTATATCTGAAGAAGGAAAAAGGTAAAACCTCAGTTATTTGAAGACATATGTCATATTTGGCTGATTACGCTAGCAAAATTCTATTTCTATAAAACATTATTTTTCACTCCATGGACAAAATATGTTTGAACTTTATACTATTTTAGCCTTGTGTATAGAGTTACAGATTCTCGTGCAGTTACATGAGAATAAAGATTTTTATAGCCTAGAACTCACGAGGCACCACTAATACAGTAGACTCGAGCGCTATTTCACAAACATCTTATTATACTCTATCTTTCTATTCTGTTTATTTATTAGATCACAATTTGTGTGTCCATGTTTATTGCAAAACTCTTGGCTTAAGGTAGTTTTCTACCTTAACTTGTGCTATAGGTGTACTATAAAATCAAATTAAGTATCCAAAATTGTGCACCCTAACATTAAATTCCAGAACTAGGGACCTAGGATTTGCATTTGTCATATCTTTTGTCCTTTGCAATTTTGAGGTAAAGGAGATTTGGTTAGTGGATGAATAAATACTTTTACCAAAACTCTCTTCTGACTATACAAAAGCACACTAGTTTTAAGTTAAACTGAAGAATATTGGAGGGCTGTTCCCCTCAAGGAATGAAGATCCACATCAGTTTATTATTTCCCAAGTTTGATTTGGCACTCTGTATCCTTGAACTTGAAGAAAATGGCTAGTGATTTGCAACTAATGATAAAATCCAGGTCCAGACTTCACTATTCTAAGATGACACAAAGCAGCCAGAAGGTGAAAAGAATTATGGGCTACTCTGTTCATAACATCTCTATATCTCATAGATAAACATGTCTGTAGTTTTTTAAAGCCATGTAATTATTTTCTATGCTAAATGAGAATAGTAAAAATTAGACTTACTATTTTTGAAGGTATAATCCTTATTCCGAAACAACTAAATATAAATAATATTGTGAAGATACATGACCCCTTTAATGTTCAAAAAATGTACACGTATTTGAATATTTATTCATTTAAAGTATGCCAAACTTGGAGACTGGCTTTGATACTGGTAAAAAATATAATTCAAATATTTTCATCATAGAATAACAACTATTCTACTTTTCTTTCAGAAACTATGAGGCAATCAGGAAACATCATACTTGTCCATCCCTACCGCTACCTGTTGACTTTTCACATTGCATAACTTACATTCACACTTAGTCCAGCACTGTGTTTAATTTTTAGCAACTGGGCCAGCAGGAAAAGTACGTAGGCTCTAAAAAATACTATGAATAAAAACAACAAAATTAAATTTAAAATAACTTGTCTTTATGGCAATTCAGGATGGTAAGATTTTTGGGAAGTGTGGAATAAATGTTTCAGCCTTATTATGTTTTACCTGTATAGTAAATGGTGTTAAAGTGGGTAGTTTTGCTATTCTGTGTTGAAGTCTACTGAAACAGAGTCAGAATTCACATATTGAAATGTCAACATCATTTATAATCAATATAGTAAAGGGTGATCATTCCCACTTAATGCCTAAAGCAAATCATTTCACTGTCAAAGATCAGATTCATATAAATAAACTTTTTAGAACATATGTTCAGTTGTTTAGAAGTGAATAACTGCAGGGTCATTAATTGTTATTCTCCCCTTCATATCTGGGTACCATTCAAATCTCATCTGTAATGTATAAAAAAAATTCTAAAATGGAAATATAAGAAAAAGTGAGCTCTTCCAATAGGATAAAATTGTATAAGACAAAATACTTTGGCCAGGTTAACAATGTATTTTATGCCATTTATATACTTTCATAATGTATGAATAATGATTGTGATAGAATTCTTATAGAAATATATATGACATTAACATTAACATCAAATGAATCCATTATGATTGGTGTTATTTTGATGAATAATAATTTGCCTCAGAATGCTAAAATACTCAATTTGATGTTATATTAAATTAAGCCTGAGTTACAGTGGAATTCTCATGAGAGTAAATGTGCTAGCCATAGGATATCAGATATATTAACAGTGATCAGTACCTTGACATTGAATGTGAAATTAGAATTTTTATGATTAAGATAAAAAAGTAACAAGAATGCAGTATCTTTCAAATTATTACAGACCCAAGACAATATCAATAAACATGCCATAAATCAACATTTCATACAATTTAGTAATCCAAATACATATTCCCATTTATAACAATGATGATGATGATGATAATCATAATAATGAAGTAGAGTTAACATACAATAATGCCTATTATGTATCAGGAATTTTTCTAAACCCTAAGTACTTTATACAAATCAACCCATTTGTGACAAGCAATTATAAAACTCTGTACTCAATTTATGTACCATTAAGAATACCACGGTGATGCTCCTTTGCAAAAAAGGGAGACCCTTGACTATTTGTGAGCAGATATTTCACAGGTATGCCACAAATTGAAGACTCATTGGAATCATCATTAATATCATGGTAGTAAATAAATATTCATCCTATTTAGAAAATATTTCTTCCAAGAAATACTGAGAATAATTTATTTTTATTATTAGGCAAAGAAAAAAATCTTTATTAATTCCAACAGTGATAGTTCTATGTTTTAATTTATTTTTATTCATGTATCCTTATAAATTTAAATATAACTAGATCTACCTAACTTATGAGATACTTTGGGTGGAAAAGCATCACACAATATTGATCATAAGCATTTAACCTATGTTAGCCAACACCTCTTTCATGTCACTCAGCACCTAATCTCAAGAGATGACTTTACCTCGGTTCATGAACTTAATTTGTTACACAATTCTGGTGAAGATGGCTGCATTCATGTTCTTCACCTGATAGAGAGTTTGAAAACAGAAGCAAAATTTGCCCAGCACTTCTGTTTGCAAACCAAATTGTTTGTGAGCAGAGGTATTACTGTATTTCCAGCCTTATTTATATTTTATCTATCTAATATATATGTTGTCGCCTCTTTCTTCTCCTCCCTCTTGGGTGAGAAGGTGATATGTCTCTCTCTCTTTTAAGGACTAACACAGTAATCTTGCATGCTCATGTGCAGAGCTTTACTCTGAGGCTAACTTAACACTCCATTCTTGGTTTTTCAATGTTTTCCTCTAAATTGTCTTTTACTTGGTTTGGGGGTATGATGCAGTTTTTTCTCTCCTTATTTTTTTCTCAAACATGCCACCTTATAAAGATAGTATCCTACTATATTGTCCTAAATTCTATTAAACTGCCAATACAGACAACCACAGTCATACTTTTGCTAAACTTAAACTCTCCCTCTCACTCTCTCACTCTCTCTCTTTCTCTCTCACTCTTTATCCACTCAAACTTTGCACTACTTAAACTGATTATTAACTTTTCTTTTTTCTAACTCATTATTCCCTTGGCCTTCATGATGTAAAGTCCATAGAAATTTCCTCCCATTTCTCTGAACACTGCTAGATTTCCTCACATTTTTATTTCTCCTACCACCTTTTAAAGCAATATTGTCAAAAATTTAATAATAGGTTCTCATTTCTTTCCTCACAATTTCTGAATTAATAAGCATATACATTCTTACCACACCATCTTATCCTTTAAAGTGAAATTTCAAACCTTGAATTATAGCTGACTACTGTCCCAAGTTCCGTGTCTCTTGTGTGATTGACTCTAGCATCTCCACATGAAAGATTCTTAAGCACATTAAAGGTAGCATCTCCCAAAACAAAAGGGTAATTTTCTAGCCTACGAATCTACCAATTAAGAATAAGCAATATCAAAGCAACAATGGCCCACTGTGTTGTTTTCTTTCTATTTGTTAATGCCATTAACATTCCTTCAATCACTCAGGCCTAACTTTGAGTATCATCTTCGATTCTTCCCATGCTTTTAACCATCTCTATTCAATTATAAAATCAACTCATTTTTAGCCTCAATTCAAGTTAATAGACGTCCAACCTAAATAACTTTCAATAGCTTTCCACTTCCTAAAGTTCCAATGTGTCATTTAAGGCTCTCCATGTCCTAACTTGTACTTCCTTTTCTATACCCATCTGTTGCCACACCACTCCAAGTACCCTTCAACCAAATATAACTTCCCTAACTAGTTAATTTTGCTTATTTTTTATACTATCCCCTCAGCCTGAAATCCTTCACTTCACATTCATACATTCATTCATCAATTCATTCTTTGAATATGCATTTACCGAATACCTACTTACTACAGTTAAAATACTGTTGAAGATGCTAGAAGTCTGATGGTGAAGAAAATTATATCTTTACAATATATGAGTCTAGACTCATTCTAGTAAGAAGACACAAATTAAGTGACCATATAATAAAATGTCAGATATGAAACATAAAACAAGTGGATAAAGGTTACCCCCTAAAATCTAGCACTCAGAGAATTTCTCCCTCAGGGAACTAACATTTGAACAGTACTGTCAGTGGTATGTGAGATTTAACCATGTTATATTGAGATCGATGTAATAGCAAGCACAAATCCCCTTGACAAGAGAATGTACGAGGTATTTAAGGAATAATAAGAAGGTCAATGGAGCTGATGAACCATGAAGAAGGAATTTCAAGAAAGGTTGAAAAACTATGTCAGAGTAACTAGAGGTCAGTCCCCCAAGGACTCAGGCCACAGGAAAATATGGATTTTATTCTGTGTAATGAAAAGCATTTGAAGAATTGAGAACAGAGTAATGGATAGTTTTATTGTTTTCAGGAGGATCATGTTGAAGCTGTATAGAGGCTGTGAGGATGACCAAAACAGTAACACAGAAGATGCATTAGTCTACAAGAACAGTCTAAGTGATGAATGATGGTGGCTTTGACTGGGAGGACTAGAATATAAATGGTAAGAAATGAGAAAATGAAAGATTAACTTGGAAGATAGTGACGAAAAGATGGGCTGATTAATTGGATTAGGGAAATGAGAGAGTGAGAGGAATCCAGGGTGGCTCCTCGATTGAGCCTAAACAACAGAGTGAAATATAGCATGTGTCATCTTCTAACATAAAAAAAAAAACCTAAAACACTGGAAAAGGAGACAATCTGGATGGGGAATCAGAATGCAAATTTGAGATACACTAACTGCATTAAAGAGTATTATGGTTTGAGTGTGTCACCTAAAGGTTCATGAGTTGCAAGGTTAGTCCTCAGTGTATCCATGCTAGGAGGTGGTGGAACATTTGAGAAGTGAAGCATAACACTATATTATTATGCCATTGGAGTACTGTCATTGGAATTGATTAGTATGGTTTTTTTTGGGACCCCAGTTAGTTCTCAAGAGATTGAGTTGTTATAAAAGAGGAAGTCTGGCCCCTCCGATCCCTCTTTTGTTTTGTAAGCTAAACTGTAAACCTCTTTTCTTTATAAAAACACTCAACCTCATATACAGTGTTATAGTAATAGAAAACAGACTGATACCAACAATGAAGTAGTAATGCCTAGTAATCCTTTAGTCATAAGTCTACATTTTGAAGGAGAACTTGAGGTTGGAGATGTCCATTGGAGTTACCAGGGTTTTTCGTGACATTTCTGATCATGGAATTGGATTGAGATCATGCCAATCAGCGATTCTCAACCATGCTATATATTCAATTTACTGGGGAGTTTTAAAATTAAATACCAACATCCTCCCATCTCCAGACCAATTGAGTACAAATCCCAGCAGGAGAACTAGAGTATTGGTAAAATTTTAAATCTCCTCAAGTCATGTTAAGGTGCAACTAGGTTTAAGAAATACTGAGCAATTGAAATGGATAGAGGACTGAGTACTCAATTCTAGAGCATGCCAACATTTAAAGACCTGAAAAAGCAGATTGCAACAAACAAAACGGCGGAAAAAAGCGTCCGCCAAGACATAGTGAAAATTCAAGAGTTGAGCATAGTTTGTCTCATAGACCAAGAAAACAAAGTGTTTCAAGGAGGGTAAATGAACTCTGTCAAATGACATTGAGAGTTCTACTAAGGAAAGGACTAAGAATAGATCACTATATTTGAAAACACGAAAGCAGAAAGCAGTTATGCCAAGTGGGTTTAGTTGACTGATAGGTTCCAAAGATTGGTGTCATGAATTCAGAGAATAGAAGATGGGAATGGAAAAAGAACAAGCAGCAATAATACTTTGCTATACATATCTGTTAGTGATTTGCCTCTTTTCAAGGCCTAGTTAAAAGTGTGAGCAGCCTCCTCTAGTTTTAACCACTGGAGAAAAATTCTATTGCACAATTTCCACTTGCTCTTATCTCTGAGACACATACTTGAACTTCCACTTACTCTAGTTATTTATGCAATGTGTGTCTCAACTCTTTATACAGAAGATTCACATTTAATATTTCTATGCCCAGCAGTGAAAGAATAAAAGGTTATTGTCATTGTTCACTCAAAATTTTGGAAAGCAAAAACTTTGAAATATGCTGAAAAAAACAATGAATGTTACTGAGGTACTAAATTACCAGGGTTCTAATGTCACATACCAGAAAAGGAAGGTGTTGAAATTCACTCAGCTATTTCAAGTAAATGTGAACCATTAGGAGAGAATGAGGACAGAAGAAATTGAAGAGCTGGGAAAAAAAGTTTCCTTAATTATCTCTAAGGCAGCTGTCATTAGTAAGCGCTATGGGTCACTAAATGGCAGTTATGTGACAGATCACTGACTCATGCATAGATGACAGCCAACCACACCACCTCCTCTTTCACTTACATAGCAACCAGCCCTCTCCCTCTTTCTTTTTCTGACTTTTGTTAGTACATGTTTGCAATACATATGATTACAGTCACTGTAAGGGATTGCTACATGGATATAACACATTTCACTCCCTTCTTTCCACTCCTTCCACCCTCCTTTTATTTTCCCACCATCAGATTCATTGACTTATAAGAACTTATAAAGATAATTACCATATATGCAGATTGAAAACCAGACTAATAGGTCAAAGAACATAAAAAATATGTAACATAATTGTATGGTCAATGTACACCCTTTAGACACATTGTTTGCACTGGATTACCATTAGATTTTTCTTTCTCTTTTTTCTATTATGTGTTATATATAAAGTTTTGCAGGTAAGAGAAACCATGTGATATTTGAGTTTGTGTGCCTGAATTATTTCACTTAACATTATGGTCTCAAGATTCATCCATTTTCCTACAAATGATTCAAGATTGTCTTTCTTTATGGCTTACTAGCATTCCATTGTGTAGGAATATCACATTTTTTATCCACTGTTCTGTTAATGGACATACAGGCTGTTTCAAAGATTTAGCTATTATGAATTGCACTGCTATAAATATGGGTATGCATACATCACTGTGGTATGACGTCTTTAACTATTTTGGAAAAAAAAACCTATAAGGGAAATAGCTGGGACAAATGGAATTTCTACTTTTAGTTTTTTGAAGAATCTCCATAAAGATTTCCATAGTGGTTGTATCAGTTTACAATCCCACCAACTACGGAGAAGGGTTCCTTTCTCCTCAAAACTTCACCAGCATTTGTTATTGGTTGATTTCTCGATGTTAGCCTTTCTTTCTGGAGTGAGATAGAATCTCAGCGTTGTTTTAATTTGCATTTCTCCAATGGCCAATGATGTTGAACACTTTTTTCGTGTATTTATTAGCAGTTTGTATTTCTTCATCTGAGAAGTGTCTATTCATTTCAGATGCCCATTTTTAATTGGGTCTTTAAATTTGAGGGGGTCTAACTTTTTGAGTTCTTTATATATTCTAGATATTAGTCCTGTCTGAGATGTAGCTGACAAAAAAATTTTTTCCCATTCAATAGGTTGTCTCTTCACTCAGTTAGTGGTTTCTTTTGCTGTGCAGAAGCCTTTTAATTTGATGTGATCCCATTTCTTGATTCTTCATATTATTTCTTGTGCAACTGGTATTTTGTTCAGAAAGTCTTTGCCTACACCCATGGCTTCAAGAGTTTTACCTATTTTGTCTTTTAGCAGAATAAGTGCTACTGTTCTAATGTTCAGAGCTTTGATCCATTTTGATTTTTTTTAATTAGTATCTAATTTGTCTCAGGCAAGATTCCTGTAGTTGTTTCATCTGATATTAGCAAGGTCACATAAATGTTGCTATTTCTTTGTAAGCCAACACTTGGATTGCCTTTGGGACATTAACCATACTACAGTACATTCACAGAGCAACTGGTTGCTAGATTAACTGCACTGCATCCTCATTTTACAAAATAACCAAGGCGGTCAAATCTTGGAGCTGTGGCAAAGGATTAAAGAATAAACTTGAGTCATTTGTAGGAAACTGTGTGAACCTTGAGACCATAAAGTGAATTCAGACACACAAGCTTAAATATCACATGGTTTCTCTTATAAGAAAAATTCAATATCTATCTATTTATATACATATATATGATGAAATAAAAGACAGATTATAAGGAAAAGAAAGAGAAAAAAAAAGTTTTGTAATCCAGCATGGCAATGTATCTAAAAGTATAGCTTGACTTAGTAAATTTGTCTTACATGTTTTATATGCTCTTTGGCCTATTTGTTTGATTTTCAAACTGCATATATGATAATGATATTTGTAAGATCTTATAAAATGAATAAATGAATCTAATGATGGAAAAATAAAAGGAGGGCATAAGCAGGGGGAAAAAGATGGGAATTGAAATGTATTATGAACATGTACCAATGCCGTACAGTGAATGTAGACATTACACACTACGAACATGTACTAATAAAAGTCGAAAAAAAATGAAAAGATGAGAGTCAATCCCCCCAAAACAAACAAACATACAAGAAGAAAATAATATTGAAGTATACCAAATTTCATATTTTCATTCCAGGGACACTCACCCTATACTTATTTCAGTATTATTGGGAGAGTATATTGTATTCACTTAATGATGAAAGACTATAATTCTGGAGTCTGAGTCAAGAATTTGCTTATTGGTATTTCACAGGCTCCTATATAAAATTAACAGCATTTACTATTACTCGTGAGGAATGAAGTGGAAATTATGATTAAGTAGGAATAATTTACAGCACTTAGATACATCTTCATTGTAAAGGAGAGATCTATTCCTAACAAAAAGTAAATACAGATGTTACTTTGTAAGGACTCTTGTCTAGCAAACATTTACATTAAAAATAAATCTGAGGCTCCTGTGAAAAATTACAATATAAATCACAACCTCCCAAAGATTTTAAAGTTTTTGTTTTGATCAACTCTAAATCTCATTTATTCATAATAATGAAGAATCACTAATATATGTGGGAAAGCACTTTTATCTGATCCATCCTCAAAATCAATTAGAATTCCCTTAAATCAATTTTGAAAGGTAGAATTTATACACCAACTTCTTGAACATTTTCACTGACATAAAATTCATTACTTTGTTTTTATAATTTTTTGTTAATAGTACTTGTTTGCAGTACATAATGATTCCATTTACTATGGGAATTTGGTACATGTATATAACACATCTCAACTATTTTCCCCCTTGCCTTCAACCTTCCCTGTTTTTGTTTACATCAGATTTATTTATTTATTGTATAAGTCCTTATAATTTTATCATGCATGCAGATTAACAGCCAGACTAATAGGCCAAGAAACATACATAACACATAAAACAATTATACTAAACCAAGATACACTTGTAGATACATCACCTATGCTGGATTATAGTAACTTTCTTACTCTCTTTTTTTTCCCTATTATCTGTCTTTTATATTGCACTTGTTTTATATATTCAGTATTTCACATAATATAAACTTTGTTAGGCAGTTGGATTCAATGTTAAAACATTCTATCATAGCTGGACATGGTAGTGCATGCCTATAATTTCATGCCCTGGGGAGGTGGAGGCAGATGGATCACTGCAAGTTTGAGGCCAGTCTGGGCTACATAGTGAGTTGGAGGTCAGCCTGGACTACAAAGAAAGACACTGTATGAAAAAGAAAAACAAAATATGATAAACAAATTGTATTACAAATATCAAAATTATGAGATCGAGTTACAATGAAAGAAGTGTTTGTCTAGAATCCGGCCCAGATATCATTGGCCTTTATCCTTTGATGTGCTCCTCACACTAAGGAAATATTCTTAAATCCACTGCAGTTAAGAAAGTACAAGAAGATGGTCCTAAAACACTAAGATTAACAAGTTCCCAAAACTGCTTCTTGCTTCTTGGTTGTGTCTGAGTTTGGTGAACATTTATAAACACATTACTAGTTTCACCTCTTAATTTACTGTCATAGTAGGTCCTTATCTTTACCACAAATACACACATATGCATGTATATGTGTATATACATGTGTATCTTTAATTTATAAAAATAGTTCATGTTTGGGAAGGCTTTAATTTTATTTCTGAAAAAAGAAACATTACATTTATATATGCAGCTTAAAATTGTCTCAGGGTATTTTTAAATTAACCAAGTATTTTCCAAAGCCCTTTTAAAAGTGATTATTAAATAGTCTAGATTCAAAATTGTAAAATTATAAATTTGTAAGTGGAACCTAAAGCATATGGAAGAATCAGATGTTTTAATTTCTGACTATAACAAATTAAACATTAGTGTTAAAACAAATTAACCCAACACATAATATTTTCATAAAATAAAAGCTGTTTTGAGGGTTTATGCATAGACAAGTACACACTTGCAAACACTAGTGGGATAGTTTGAGGGCAGTAACTATATATTCTTTAATTTCATATGCACGGTTTCCAGCCCAATATCTTCCAGCTTGATGTTCAATGTCTTCATCATTGTGGATGCTGCTTGAATGAATGAATGAAGTTCCTAAGAGGTTGACCTTTTAATCTCTTCAATATGACACTACGGTGTCTTGCATAGCTGCTTCTTGCTGTCTGCCCTGTTGTAACTGGCTTACAAAGTGGAATTTATGTCTTTCTGAAACACTGTACTGCCAGTATTTGGGGATCTTAATGTTTGCCCACATATTTCAGTCAAAAATCCATAGACAAATCAGACCTTGATCATTTACTGTGTCACCCCAGAGTCTGTAGTCGTGAAAGTCAGTCTTGAGTCACTGTAACAAACACTTGAAACAATCAACTTATGAACAGAAAATGTTTATTTTGGCTCACATTTGAGAGGTTTCACTCCATGCTTAGTTGCTCCTGTTGGTTTTGGGCTTGTGGTGAAGCAGCACATCATGGCACAGAGCAAAACCACTCACCTCATGGCTGAGATTTGAAAAAGAGGAAAAGGAAGGAGTTGGGGTGCCACTAACCCCTTCAAGGATGTGTCTACAACAACTTCACACTAGGCCCCACTTCCCAAAGGCTTTGCCACCTCCCAGTAGCACCATGGACTGGGGACCAAACCTTTAACAAACAGGCTTTCAAGGGACATTCTAGATCCAAACTAAAGCACTAACATAGCTATGAATATTTACTACATGATTCACCACATATTTAGTGAGCTAAAACCGTTATTATACTCAGGTAAAGCAAAACAAATCAAATCAAATCATTTCCTACATAAGAAAAGAGTTCTAAGATTTTGGGTAAGAATTCAACTGATTTTCCCTGAAATCTTTACTCTAGGTTAAAAAAAAAAAATCAAAGAAAACAATTTCCATTCCTTACATCTCTGCTCTACTTCCTTTGGGCCGAGCCTATAATGAATTTAGATACAGTACCTCCTGTGACATAAAGACTCTTCCCTCCTGTGATCCAAGGACCGCTTCTTTTAAAGCAGTCTAAGATAGTGGCAGATGGGTTGTGCCTTTATGCATTGCAATGCAATACAACATTTACAACACAATATGCAATATAACATTTTGTGTGTTGTATTCTGAAGCTCATCACTGCAACTCACAGACTTCTAAATGGGAGTATACTCATAAACAGCTAAGCTAAATTTTGAATAGGTCTCAGTTACCACGTTCCTTTAGAGCTCTCTATTTTCACCCCCAAATTACTACCAATGATGGTTAATGACTGCTTGGTCTATATCCTAAGTCAGAGAAAGGACCTTAGTTTTCTCTTCTATTAAAGAGTGATCATTCCTTACATTGTAACTTCCAAAATTATCTTTCTATCTCCCCTTATACATAGGACTTTAGCCGAATTCTATTTTCACATGTTAGCTTTTCAGTCCTCTAAAGGGTATCTGAAAAATGTTCTCAGGACAAATGCCCTTGGAAAAACTAGTCATGTTCATTATTTTAAAGAAAACAGCACCTTAAACTCTTTCCAAGGTGAAAACATATATGGAACACTTACTGATTGTTCATGGTTGTAAATTACATTAACATCCCCTTGACTGGAAAAGCAATGAACCACCTCAAAATTGCACATCTTAGCTGTATTAACTATAAATCTCATCGTTCTGAAATGCTATCTACAAACATTTCAGAGAGTCTTTGATAAAGTTATTTATCAAATTATTAGTAAAAATATTGGTAGAATATATGTTTTACTTCCTAATTTTTATCCTTTCTACTATAAAGCAAGATGATGGCTGTCTTAGCACTGTAAAATAATGCAGAAGTAGATATTATGTGATTCTAATAATTCCATAAGATAGTCAGAATAAATTATTTATATGACAATATTTTTGAATCTTTATGTAATTGTACTCCATACCAAATGTGACACTCATTTCCTGTAAAGTCATTTAAATGTGCAACTGAAAGTTACTCCTTTGGGCCTTCCTCTCTGGATGTAAGTGCAAATTCTCCAGAATCATCATCTCTCCTCAGATATGTACATAGTACAGAATCAGTCGTGCAAACTGTATTCTAAATGATTTTAAAATATTAAAAGTTCACCGGATGTGGTGGCACAAGCCTGTAATTCCAGCACTTGGGAGGTTGAGGCAGGAGGATCATCATGCATTTGAGGCCAGCCTGGGTTACATAGTGAGTTCAAAGCTAGTCTGAACTACATGGCAAGACTCTGTCTCAAAAAAAAAAAAAAATAAAAGTTCTGTTTTGTAATTTCTTCTGCTCAATGATCAGTGAGGTGAATCTCCATCTTTATAAAGGTAGGAACCAAAATAAACCTTTCCTGCTGTAAGTTGTAGGTGTTGGATATTGTGTGTCAGCAATTATAAAGTAGCTAAGACAAAATTCAAGCAGTTAAGTTCAGAGAAATAGAGAAATTTGCTATTCAGAGTCAATAAACTTAGAAGTTACAGTCAGTATAAAATGTTTAATGTTTCTCTCTTCTCATTCCATCTCCCCAAAGTGAAAATCATTCCCTGACTTGGGGGAACAGAATGATAGAGGAATCATGAAAAGTGAGAAAAGTCTGTGATTAAGACTTACTATGACAAGTCCCCAGAATGAACAATAGATAGGAATAGAAAATAGTAGAAAATATCAACCTAAGAAGCAATGTAGGTGTCTTTCTGCTGATAAACTGTGAAAATTTTAAAAACACAGATAAAAACAAAACACTCCCTTTAGTAGTAACAGTTCATTTCCCATTCATTATTTAGCAAGTGTGATGATGTATGCCAGGCCAACTCTGTGTCTGAATTCAATATAACCTGTCAGGACAGGTCTGTTAAATCATTTAAAGACACTTATAATGCTTGAGATATAAGGTGCATTAGTTACCTTTCTAGAGTCAATGGTTTGCAAGAGAGCAGATTTAATACAGCACATTTACATATTACAACATTCACACACACACAAGCCAAATGCAGGAAGAGTGCAAAACATCTATCTGTGTGCTGGAGACCCGAAAGATTCAATCAAGGGCTGAGACCCCACGGCAATGCCCCATGTACTTCTGTGTCTTCACTAAAAGGCTGAAGAAATCTATACTGGGGCCAGTGAGCCATCTATACACTCACAGTAGAGATGAAGACCAATGCTCCCCTGAAGCAAACAGCAGCCATCCCCGAGGACAGCAAGGCCCCGAGCTCCTTCTGAGAAGAGAACAGCTGTGTTCACTTTCACTTCTCCTGGGAAACAGCCCACACCTATTTGCTGCTCCAGTTCTCCTGTATGCTGTGTTGGCAATAACCTTCAGCTGGATCCTCTACACCCAGAAGTATACCAATTCAGTCCAGCTGGGCGTTCCTATCCAAGTCGACCACAGTAAGTTCACCACATAAGGTATGACCTCAGCCACATTGAGAAGTAAGCACAAAAGGAAAAGGCTCTTGCTTATGGACTCTGAACAAAATCAACTCCGTCCCTTTCCCTGCATGGGAGAGATACGTCCTCTTGAGACTGAAAGGTTATCTGAGGCCACTCTCACGCTCTAAACTTTAGTTTACACTGCAGAACACTCCTATACAGCAGTCAACCAAGACTGTTACACTCAGCACAATTCAAGATGTGAATAAGTTGTACAAGGAATGATGCAAGATCAACACAATCTTGTAATTTAGACTGTCCTTGTAGACATGTACGAGATACTAGAGAACATTATTTTATATAAAATATGCTATCCCCCTGAAAGTTCCAAATATGAAGATAGAGCTCTTCAATGCAGTGTGCCCCTCTCTTAGTGTCAGTTCTCCAGAAAACCACAGATGTTGCACCAATTTAGGTGCCACTACTTTACTACAAAGAGAAATCCTAGAAAACAGAAGTGACAGAGGAAGTATAAGGATCAGAGAAAGTCATCCCAACACAGTATCTCTAAATGGTCAAATGCTTGGTAGCAGGCACTTTTGATTGAGCCATTTCACGGAACCAGCATCTAATATGCCATATTAACAACGATGCCTCAGGGCAGTTCACCAGGAGAAAAACTGGGCAACCTTACCTTTTGGCTCCAAGCTTCCATTGTCTACCATCCTCACTGCACCAAGGCTTGCTTCTCTGCTATTCCAGATGCACTAGAATGAAGGTTTTATAGGATGTGAAGTCTTATAGCAACTCACATCTTAACATCAAAGAGGGATGCCCTAGAGAAGTATAACTTGAGTAAATCTGCTCTTCAATTGTGCCTGTGTAATGTTAGCCAGAATCTACATAGAAATGGTTATCACAACAGCAACTAGGTCAGAACAAGTAAGCAAAAGTGTGAGACATACAAAACCAAGACAACCTACGGTGGAATGTGAGGCATACTTGACATAATCTTCCAACTGTTGCTGAAGTGTAACCCGACTTGGAGTTGGAAACCCTGTCCACAAATGGGACACGTCTGCACTTTGTGCTGAGTGAGTCAGCTCTAAGTCAAACTTTCTCTTTTCTGTGGTATTGGGGAATGAACCAGAGCCCTCACACCAAGCTACAGCCCCAGCCCTTTTTACTTTTTGAGACAAAGTCTCTTTAAGTTGTCGTGTTGCCCTGGCTGGGCTCTACCTTACAATCTTCATGCCTCGACTTCTCAGAGTGCTGAGACGCAGGAGTGTGCCCCCACGCCCAGCCTAAGTAAAGCCTTCTGTTCTAAACTTAATCGTGCAAAGTTTGGTAGACCTATAGTGAAAAACTAAAAGTGTTAAAAGGTAATATATAGCTCCAGATACCAGCTGCTCAAAGTATTGAGTAAAGGATGTACATAACTCAGTCTTGGGCTTAAGCTAAAACATCTAATATATATGCATCCTGAACAAAAGTAATTATTTTCAAGTACTTGTAGAAATGTACATAAACACAAAAGCATACTTAAAGGTTTCAAATTTCCCCAAAGGTATCATACAAAAGTCCCAAAAGAATATATAGTAAAATAATATTAGAAAAATGATCAGTGACAAAAAGGGAATACATATAGTACACTACTCAAATATCTCAAAAAAAAGAAATGCACAATTTTGAATAATTTGTAGATAAAAGTGAAACTCTAAAAGGAAATTTTCAAATGTTGTAGTAAAAACAAAATACCTATAATGTACCATGCTACAGTTCAAACTTGAGGAATTCGGTCCAAACAGTAATAAAACAGAGCCGTATAACTTCAGTTGCTCTTACTGGAAAACTTGGATCTGGGAATAGATGAGAAGAGGTCAGTGCGTGATGGCAGCTGGACATGGTGGTGCACATCTATAGTATCAGCACTTGGGAGACTGAGGCAGGACAACCACCACGAGTTCGAGACCAGCCCGGTCTATGTAGTGAGTTCGAGGCCAGTCTGCACTACAAAGCAAGAACCTGTCTCAAATAAAAGGCAAGATGGTAGAAATAAACAAGGTAATGAAGCAAAATACTCTAAGAAAATAATAATAAAATGACAAAAAGATATATAGATTTGATGAGCAAATATACAAAGACTTTAACAAGAATAATAAGAGAGAAATTTTGTCAAGAATGATTTTACTTTTAGCGAAGGAAGGTGTGAATAGACAATATCCTTACTGAAAAATGAACAAATAATTACTGAGTCTATTATTTACAATAAGTAAAGATAAAAATAGCATAATACAATGAGCATCATTGTGTTAGTTAGATTTTCAGAGCCAATGGTCATAAGAGAGCAGATTTAATAGGGGACATTTACAATATTCACCCAGAAGCCAAATGCAGAAGGTGCCGAATGTCCATCTAGGCACTGGAGACCCAAAAGATCCAGTTGAGGGCTGGGAGCCCACAGCACTGTCCCACATATGTCCGTGTCTGCACATGATGGCTGGAGCCAGGATACGATGCTCACAGCAGAGATGACAACCAGAGCTCCTCCGAAGCAACAGCAGCCATCCTCGACGACAGCAAGGCCCTGAGCTCCTTCCTCGACGAGGATAGCCGAGCCCCCTCCGGAAGAACCAGCCGCAGCAGAGCTTCTCCTGGGAAACAGCCTGCCAGCCAGCTACGGTTCCCGCTCTGCCTTACGTTGCATCAGCAACAATCCTCAGGTGGATCTTGTACGCCCAGCATCACACCAACTCAGTCCAGCTGGGCGTTCTGGCTCAAGTTGACCATACTAGGTCTACCACAATCATTCTAGAAATTATTATGAAAACCTGGCTAATGTGGAAAAAGTATGGGAAAATATTACATTAGCAAGACAGCCTCTCATGAAGAAAATCATAAAGGAAAGTTTAGTTAAATTTCCTCAACCACAGAGATCTGACCTTTTAATACCTGATTTAAACTCCTTAAAAAAGAAGCTAATTTCACATGTGTAAAACTTTTAAGAAAGAAGCTATATTCACTTTTATACAAACTCTTCTAATACACAGAAAAGTAGATAATCCCTCAATTATGA
>PVJO010026513.1:0-20954 GCA_004026905.1 Hystrix cristata
CGCTTCAGAATCCCTAAAATGCGGATCATGTGTTCCCCGGGCCACCACTGGACCGGGACTTAAGTATGGACCTCTACATACTGAACTCAGGACCTCAGTATGTAGAAACAGATCTTCAGATTTCTTCATTTCAATCACAGACTCCCCAGAAATGGAGGAGAGGAAGACAGAGAGAAAGAAACCTGGTCGTTTTAAAAAATATGTTGAGGCCTCAGCCCCCTTAGAGAATCTAATGAAACCAAGAAAACCATCTCTACACAACACATTTTCACATACATGTCACCTTTTAAAATGACTATATTTTATTTTTGAAGCACAGTAGGGAAAACCTGATCATATACTTTTACTATTATTAACATTTAACACGTATAAACTTTTAAAATTTAAATTTACAGGCCAAATCTGGCACCCGATTTCAGGGCCTCTTTCCCAGCAAGACCCCAGATTGGTTCACGGACCTCTGATTAAGAACAAACGAGACTGAAGCTTCGGGGTTTGTTTCCTTATGAGTCATTTAATTTCACAGACAGGAAAGTCTGTTCTCTGGCCAAGGACCACATCAGCAGCCCTGGCCCACAGATCCGGTCGCCAGGGAGCTGGATGAGAGGGGACGAAACACTCAGGCCGCCATGCCACTGCCAACAATGCCATTCAAAGCCCACCCCGCCCCACCTCCAAAGTGAGCCTTTGGTCTCTCGGTTTAATTGCCATTCCTTGGAGGGATTAGGGAAAAACAGCCTCCAGTTCTACAGTGCAGTTCAGAATGGCTTTGAGAGATGCTTGTTATCTTGCATTTAATTGCAGCCCTCTGTGACGGTAAAAACTAAGCAGACTAAAAGTCTAAATGAAATAAAGTTAATAAATATTATGTTGCCTTGGACGTGATCATGGTGAAGACCTCCAGCCACAGGAAAGATGTTTACGTTCTGATGGAAAGGAGAAGGGACAAAGCGCACAGCCCCTGTGCTTCTGCGTGGACACCTGTGTGGCAGGTGGCCAAGACAACGGCTCCGAGGGAGCAAGGCTAGGATGGAGGCATTGCTGATGGCTTGTATCTGTTTTCAAAGTCCCCTTTGGGATTAGATAATTTTCCCAGTCTTAAAGTCAGGACACACGAAACATCTGTACAAAATTAGCTGGTTCTTCCCAGCGGCCACAGCGCTGCCCCCGTGTCAGCAGCCTCCGGTTCCGTGGCTTCCCCTGAGCTCCCAGACCCAGAAGACCACAAAACCCAAGGCTAGCGCTGGAAGGAGCTTGTGGCACAGTCAGCAGCTTCCAATCAGACCCCACTTGGTTGAGGTCCTCGCAGGAGACTAGCTCCACAAATGGCAGGGAACTTCCACGTCTAGATTGGGAGTCTGACTTTTGCACTCACGTCATTCATAAGTTGAGTGGCACAGTCAGACGTGAATGACTTGCCCCTGACTTGTCTGGGGCAACAGACCCGTTGGTGGTGGGAGGCACTCGTCCCTCCACTGCCGAGCCCCAGGTCTGGTGTGGCTTCCTGCTGGCAGCTGCCCCTGCTGGAAATAGGGCCCGGGTCTCCATGGTGTCCTCATGGAGCATGAGGTCAGCTACTTACTCCTGCAACAGCTGCTGAAAAAAAACTGCTGAGAATGTTCCTGTGCAGAACCCAGGGGGCAGTTCCACCATCTGTGGTCACCGTGACCGGGGGAGGGGTCAGAATCAGCACCTTGGTCACGGCTGCAAAGCCTCCTAGGCAAAGGCTGTGCCCTCAGCCTCCCATGAATCCTGTCTCCCGCCCAGCTCACACATGGGGAAGTGCCAGCGCTTTCCCAACCCTCCCCCATGCTGTATATTCTCTGGACAATTGACTGCCTCGTCTGGTGGCCCCAAGTGCACTGAAGGCCCTTGGGGACAGCTCTGCCAAAACTGGATCTGAGTTGCAACGCATGAGTAGTGCACGAGGGCAACTCCACTGTGACCATTTCCTGCATGTTCCAGTCAGTCATGACAGGTGACACAAGGAGCCACGGAGGCAGAGGGAGTTCAGGGAGGCAGGACTGACCCTAGTGAGGTGATGTAGATGGCTAGGTGCAAGGAGCAATGAAGACTGGCAAGGCCTTGCGAAAGGCCCATGCTGCCGGGTAGGGGTTGGGCTTCGCTGTGGAGGAAAACAGCAAGGTTCCTACGCTCCGCGGTGTGGGTGGTGTCTTTACTCAAAGCCAGGACAGCCATGCTGGCTTTTCTAGGACAGTGACCTACCTGCTGGACAGGACCCACTGCATCCACCTGCATCTCATCACCATCATGGTGGCCTGGGCCAGATGCTCACAGATCCAGGATGACTCTCAGGGCCATTGTTGACCACAGGTAGGAAGGTCAGGCATTCTGCTTTCTACTTTTAAAATCCTCGTCCATCCCTCCCTGCAGCTCTGATGAGTTTGCAAGCCGTCTCTCCTCCCCAGTCCTGTCTCCACACCCTCCCCTTATTCTGCCTATTCCAAGCGCATTCACACAGCTCCAGACTTTGTAAATACAGCTTGGAAACACAGCGCACACGTTTGCACTCCATGTATACTTGGAGTCTGTACTAGAAAAACATCAAAGCCAGAGCTCAGGGTTGCTCACACAGGGTGCGGTCACAGGCAGGGTAAGCACCGTAGGGTGGCCATTGTGGAGTGACACCCTCCAGTAAGGACCCCAGCTCCAAGAGGGGCCAGGGCCTCAGCCCCGGCGAGACCTTGGTGGAACTCTGGCAGAGTCACCCTTCTGTCCTCTACATCTGAAAATGGGGTCACCAGCCTGGGTGTCCAGATAGCAGGTGTCTGCTCGCCAGGCTCAGCCCTCAGAAGCTGTTGAGAAGGAGCTTGGGGTCAGCGTGGAGCTCTGTCTCCTGCAGAACCAGATGCTGGCAGGCCCCACCCTGCCTGCCTTTTGGTGATGAGTTTGTTTTTCCAATGCTTGGCCAGCATGGTGCTGGAGAAGCTGGCGCTGGTTTGTGAAAACCAATTGCAACCAGTTTTCAGGAATTCTGTGAGCTGGGGGTTTTTATAATTTCATTTTTCTAAAAAATGAAATTATAAAAACTATATAAATGAACTGATAGCCAGGCATGGTGGTACATGTTAGTAATCCCAGCACTCTGGGAGGCCGAGGCAGGAGGATCACTAAGTCCAAGGCCAGCCTAGGCTACATCATGAGTTCAAGACCAACCTGAACTGTATAGCAAGACTCTGTCCAAAAAAACAAAAAACAAAATAATAAACTGCTATTAGTATAATTAAATTATATACAGTATAAGAGAGTGAATTACATTAAAACAAAGGTCATAAACACTTAGATCTCATCACCTCCTAATTATTTTTACTAGATTTTAGTGTCACCTATGCTCTGCATTATGCACGTCTGTGGTGTCTATAAGGTGCTGTGTAGTGTGCCAAGTCTGTGGTCAGCCAAGTCATGTTGGCAGCCGGAACTTGGCCACAGTAGGGTGTTGAGACCACAGGAACAGGAAAATGCTACAAAACTGGGGTCCATGTGTTTTATTGATTTTCTTAACAGTCAAGGCGAATAACAAAAACCTGAGGAAACTTTTCTGAGGATTTGTAAACCATCACCCAGTTGAGCAGAAGACACTCGCAAGGATGAAGACTGTAGTTCTAATAGATGTCTTAATTCTCTTTGATCCTCTGTGTAAATGAAAATTTCCACTCATGTCCACACCAACGCTGTGCTGGCAGGTCAACTGGAGCCCCAGCCTGGCTACAGATGATGGCAAAAGTCAATGAAAGCTTTCTGTAAGACCAAGCTGGCTGCGGGGTAGTGATTATAAAGAACAGTTTATATTTTATTCTCAGGTACAACTTATGTATTATACAGTCTTTACATCAATAAATGTAATAATAACCCTCGGTATGCGTAGGGTACATCTGTGTCCCCAAAAGCTGCTGTTAAACGTTTCTAGCACGCACTGCTCACAGTCTGCCAGATATCTATCTTGACCCACCCTTTCCCCACCACACTGACAGGTGCACAGAGCCCATTAGACAGACAGACAGACAGAAGCCACAAAATGGAAATTTTTCCTTTTCCATGTTATTGTGAAGAAAAAGAAGAGTTCAGCCTTTCCCATAAAGACACCCAAATAAAACCACAAACTGGGTTAAAACTTTTAAATCTATCTTAATATAGAATACATTTTCTAAAAAGTTATTTTATTTTTAAAATGATTTTGTACCACAAAAGTGGCAAAAATAAAATAGAATGCAATAATCTGTATAATCTGTACAATACAAAGCTGAATATTTGTAAAGTGGGCAGCTGGAATTTAAGCTACTTGTCTACTGTCATAGGCCGCAGCTAAACATTTCGTATAGGAGTTTTCCGCGCACTGATCACGGACGGGGAGCTGAGACGCATCAGGCTGTCTGGGAGATGCTGTCCTGTTCTATTTATTTATGCATTTCCTGGTCTTTCCAAAAAAGACTGGAAGACACTTATAAAAATAAATACAATAAGAGAAAAAAATGGATGAAAAAAATCAGACCAGAGGGTAAATTAGGGCAGGAAACGAATTCGGTGGAAAGCTGGTGCTGAGACCTACGCGCAATTGCTAATGGTGAGGTGCAAGTTTGACCCTGCATTTCCTGGAGTCCAAAGCAAAGAGTGGAAATGACTGGGATTGGGCTTGGCTCCTGAAAGCCACATGCTACTCTGGAAAGTCAACAAACTCCCAGATCTAGGGGCTGAGAACGACCAGCCCAGAGCAACTTCCAGAAGGGGCTTGGACAAAATGGTAATTGGCAGTAAACACAAACACAACCGTGAGTTTCCCACTTTGTTCATTATGCAGCCATCAGCACAAGCCAGGGGCAGTGTGTCCGTGCCATGAAAGGATGCCCAAGCTCCCCTCAGGGGACGCAGTTCTCTGAACAGACCAAGCGCTGAGACCTAAACAGAACTCTTGGGCTAGCTTGATCCAGGAACACCCAACATCGAGCTTCACATTTCTCAATCGTAGCAAATACATCTCCTCTTTGGAGAAACATCACCAAACCGTGCTTTCCTTTTTGCGATTTCAAAATAAACATTGTGCATAAAAATAAATCAAAGAAGTTGTCATATAAAATGTGTCTTTTCTAACTACAACTATCTCCCAGTGATTTTGATACCGAGACTTGAGCAGCATTAGAAGAATGGAAATGGGGCTTGCTGTAAAGGTGCAACTCGCCTAAGGACTAGGGCTTTGGGGAGTAACTTGGGAGAAGTCTGTAATATGCTATTATCAACACATAAAGAAACAAGTCCCAGAAGACACAATTAGCCTGAGATAGTTAGGCTGCCAGCATACAGTGAGGTCAGGCTCCTGTCACCCGTGAAGAGACTCTGACTTGCCCAAGGCCACACGGCTGGAAGAGGTAGGACTGAACTTTGAACTCGGCCCTCTGGTCCACAGGCCGGGGGTGTTCAGGACCTCATGGACACGACGCTTCAACCAACTCCTTTGCCCAAGTCCTGCCCACTCCTCATGTTCAAAATACACTGAAAGAAAAATGCAAATTATCCTCATTAAATATTGGATATGGTGATTCCAAACATTGATGGATCGGCAGACCCATGTGGGAAGCTGATGAAAGCCAAAAAACACTCTGCACAGAGAATGCTCACCCTCTCAAAACTTCAGAACTTGCCTACAAGTTCAAGGAGCTCACAAGCTCCAGGAAACCCACCAGGCCTGCCCGGTCTCAGAGATCAGGACGAACTCAGCCCAGTAAGCACGACGCATCTCAAGTCCTGTGGACAATCCACGTGAGTACGTATTACATGTGTGTTCACACGCACCCTCCCTGCACCTCAGCGGCTCTGCAAGAGAAGCCTCAAGGTCTGCAGCCCAGGCAGGTCTTGCTTCCCTCTTAGTCCCAGCTCACCCCCCGCCCCAGGTGTCAAGTGTGCAAAGAGGCCACCAGAGAGTGGTGACAGCAAGACCCACAAGAACGTCCTTGTGACCCGAGTTGGCAGGTTGAGTCAGAGAGCAGCCAGCTCATTACTGCTGTGTGCTTCTGCTATGATGCAATTCTTCCCTAAAACTTATAGCCAAGACTAACTGAAAGGTCAGATGAATCCAAATTGAGTGACAGTCTATAGTATACTTGACTTTCAAAAGTGTCAAACTCATGAAGGACAAGGAAGGATGGGAAAACTGTCACAGATCAGAAGAAACTAAGAAAATGAGGCAAATCCAGAACTCATATCCTAGATTGACTCCTAGAACAAGAGCAACAAGTCATTCGTTAAAATAGGTTAAATCCAAACAAAGCCTGGAGTCTAGTTAATCCCAACGTACTGACATTAATTCCTGCGCTCTGGCAGATGTACCATGGTTAAATTAGATGTTAGCATTAGGGGATCCGGCTGAAAATTACCTTTGTCATTTCTCTGCAAATCTAGAATTACTCAAAAATAAAATTTTTAATAAACTGTGCTCAGCGTGCCTCAGAGTGGAAGGCATCCAATGCTGATTTCTCTTGGAGAAACTGTCGTTTGTTAACTAGAAGTCCTCATTTTCTCTTTGAACCTGCCAGTGGCCTTTTGCATTGCTTACCATTCTCCCCCAACACCGAGCTGGGTGAAATACGCTGTCCCCTGGGCACCACCATCCCCACATCTATAATGTGGAAGATGGAAAATTCTCCCCAGAGTACACTGTGGCCCTGGGGAGCCAGCTCACATTTGGGGGAGGCCCCCGCCCTGGTCAGCTTCCTGCTGCAAGGTGCAGGTGTGCGGAGAAGGGGACAGAATGGCCCGGCCCCACCCCTGTCGCCCAGGCGCAGCAGGTGCACCCTGCTTAGAAGCGATGCCTCAGCCAGATTAGAGCTGCTTTGGAAGCCAGCAAATTAGGTAGCTGCAGGAAGAGAGTGAGTAGATGAAAATCACAACGCCAAGATGAAGATCACAAGAATCAAAGATGAAAATCAACACTGAAAAGTGGCGATTACAGCTGAGCCTCAAGGACCATTCTTGTCACATCTGCCTCCCAGCTGCCAGCCTGTAGCAGGTCCTACCTTAGCCACTATGGCTTCTGGAAGGCTGTTGGGGGACCTCCCACTGGTATCCCCTCCCACTTTCTCATAGAGGTGACTCCCATGGCCTACAGCTCAGGACCAGGGTGGACATCTCCCCTTTGCTCACGGTGCCCATGGCCAGTCTGTGTCCCCCCGACCCTCGGCACATGCTAGAGCTCGGACACGCAGGCCTGCTGGCCTCTCTAGACCTGAGCCCTGCACAAGGACGGGTCCTCCTTGCTGGGAGCGCTGGCCTCTGTCATTGGTTAAGCCGGTGTCTATAGGGTCCAGTCCTCACTCCAGGTGAGGGGACTGATGCTGAAGGAGCACCCATGTGTATCTAGGGAATTCCCAAGAACCACAGACGCATGTGGTAATGGTCTCTAGTTCCCATGTAGTGTGAGTCAAAACGGTAAAATCAATGCACAAACAAATAGAAGAGTTATCAAAGCTCTAGAAATTTCAAGAATACTCTCAAAATGTGTTATCAACTAGTCTTTCCTTTCCAGATGAAGTAGATCTCTGAGCTGAAAAGGTCATCATTAAATCTATTCGGTCATGCCAACCTTGAATGCCCTCAAACAGAATCACCTCATTCAAAAACAAACCAAATGAAACAAAAGCAACAGCCATCATTGACCTTTAGCCAGATGTTCCCATATGTTGCTCCCACCTCTCCCAGCTCTGCCCAGGGAGGCCCCGTCCCTTGCCTCCAGCTCTACATCTGGTCTGTGTGTCCCTGTCACCTCCCTCCCACAGCCAAGCCCCAGCGCACACTCCATCCTGGATGGATGAGCTTTTATAAATCAAAACATCCCTCTGAGATGGAAAGGAGGCAATGGCAGAGCAGCATATTCACAGCCCCCGCACAGCCACGTTAATTCCCTCTTTCTCCACCTGCAAATCCCAGGCTATGTCCCTGCCTACTCGCCCAACTTCCAGGCCTCGGAGCACTTTGAACAAGTTGGAGGTTTGAGATGCCAGGAACCGGAAGGGGCAGAGACCTACCTTGCAGGGCTTCAGTGGCTCCTCACCATCACTTTTCAGACAGCAGCACCCTTCCAGCTGTAAGCAGCAGGTCTAAAGAGAAAGCCCATCTCCTCTCAATCAGTTTGCACAGCTCGTGGCTTCCTGTGGCAGCGGGCAGACATATCAGCACCCTGCCTGTGATTGGAGCTCCAGCGGCTGCCCCCAGGAGCGAGTCAACATGAGCCCCCTCCAGCGGGTACTGTGAAGTCCTCTGTGGGCTCACTGGCTCCCACAGCCCCTCTGCCCAGAAAAGAAGGACCATAAGCAGCTGCCCTTTCCCTGGCCTTGGGCCACACCGGTCACACTGCCTCTCTGCCACCCCAAGGCTTCCTGCCGGGGTTTTGGTTTAGTGGAGGCTAGAATTTCCCACACCGAGTCTCGCGGCGTTCGCAGCCTCCAACCACCTACAGGGTACTCTGTGGGAGCCAGGGCAGCGTTCGCTCGGCCTCGTTGATTTGGTTTCAGCTTTTAAATGATGCTAATAATAGCCAGGCCACAGGGCGCTGTGTGCATTAGATGGCAGGGTGAGTGTGAGTGGCGGCTATGAAATTGGTGCTCAGTAAGCGCCAATGCTCCTGGGTTTGCAGCATCGCAGCAAGTGATTGAGCTGACCTTAGAGCTGCATCAGTTGTGCTGCTTCGCTTGGCTGTGAAAGGTTAGACCCCAGTGTCTGCAGTGCTGAGGGAGCATCCTATTCCACAGCTGTCCAGCGACCAACAGGACCAAGCTGGCTGCCGAGATGACCCAGAGGCCAGCTGGCCCCTAAAACGGTGAGCCACAGTCAGCGGCTTCTCCCCCAAGCACCGGGGGGAGCCAGGGAGGCCCCTCTCCTCCCTAATGATCTGGGACCCTTGAGGGGACTGTGGGGGAGACCCGTCAGTTTCTGCACCACAGCCTACAGTTGGGAGTTTCTTTTCTCAGCGTTCAGGGCTAAGAGCTCTTGTAGGAAAGTTTTCAGAAGGTGTCCATGGTAGCAACACAGAGTTCTTGGATTTTTAAGGCACTGTGCAAACAACCTGCTTCATTTCCCCAGGAGAGTTTTTGTGAGAATAAGTGGGTTCATGTATAAAAACTGCCTATAATAGTATTTAGTGCATAACAAAAACTGAATACTGGAAGCTGATATGAATATGCCTACTCTAAGTCTTAAATCTAATCTTTAATGTTGCTTCATTTTCTCCTGCACTTGGTCTCAGAGGGCTCAAGAGAGTGTCCAGCACCCTGGACATGCTCAGCGCATGGTAAAGATCACTGGTGTACACTTACAGTGAACTCCTGACTCATAAGAGTTGGACCTAAGCGTTAAACACAAGCTGAAAGTTCCAAACTCCTTAAATTTATGATTTTAAAAGTCACTGATTTGAGACGAGAGTACTCTGGCTCATTATTTAAATTTCATTAACACAACAAATTTTTCTTACCATCTACTCTGTGGCATGCATACACTAGGGGCTGGTGGTGTAGCTATAAACAGGTGCTGGCACCCCTGAGGGGCTCAGCCTGTGGAGTGTGGAGAGGATGTCCTGTGAAAGACGGTTGCATCCATTTACTTATAAATGTCTCAAGTTTATCCTTTCTTATGGCAGAGTAATATTCCATTGTGTAGAAAAACCACATTTTCTTTAGCCATTCATTATTTGTTGGTCATTTGGATTGTTTCCAAGACTTAGCTATTACAAACTGTGTTGCTATAAACATGATTGTACATATATTGCTGTGGTACGATGTTTTTAATTCTGGGAAGATATATAAGCAGAGGAATAGCTGGGTCAAGTGGAGCCTCTAGTTGTAGTTTTTTAACAACATACTCTTAAGTGAAATAAATCAGACACACATGAGTACATATCAAATTGTTTCTCTGATATGAGAAACCATAAGTGTAAATAAGGACAAAAAGGTATAGTAGATAGTATGTAAAAGAAAGATAGTATTCAATAGGGAGGACAATTAGAAAGGAAGGGGGGGGAGAAGAAAGGGAAAAAGAAAAGAAAAGGAAAAATGGAAAAATGCAAATAAAGCTTTTGTAAATAAGGAGGGGAGAGGGAGTGGAAGGGCCGGGGGAAGGGGGGAACCAAAATATATCATGTACAGGTACAAATTAACTATGACAAATGTGATCATTATATATACAATGTACCAATACATGTTCTTGGTAAATAACGTTAAAAAGAAAAGAAAAGAAAGACAGTTGCAGTAGGGCACAGTGAATGGGGCTACAGAAGCCTAAGAGGGCACAAAGACGATAGTAATAACCCCATCAGGGATTATTAGTGGACATTATCAAGGGGATGGCTTTGAACTAAGAATCCTGCAAACTGCCTCTCAGGCAGGTTCCTGGACTGAACGAGGATTTTGTGAAGCTGCTGGAATTGCCTCTAATGCTTTGTCAGTGGGGCCTGCATATATAATTTCTGGACAACTCAGGTCTATAAACTTGGATATGAGGCTATGCAGAATGTAACAGGGAACAAGAACTCCTCAGAGAAAGTCCATTTTCCTCTGACACTGTTTCATCTACTCCAGGTTAGAGTGGGAGGGGATGTGAGAGTTTGCAGGGAGGAGAGGTTTATGCTGGTGTGCCTGGAAATAAGTCATCTCTCTCTTCAGTACACACACACAGACACACACAGACACACACACACACACAAATGGACTTGAGCAGCTACTCAGAAAAGAACAAGGAAATGACATGGCAACTGAGTGCCAGGTGTCTGAGCAGAAGTGAAAGTTCATTTCAGCCATGTTCATGCTCACAGTATCCATGAGAAAAGCAGGAGGGAAGTGAGGGAAGGACCTGGGGAGAAGATGGGCAGCAGCTCGCCATGTTAGATAAGGCTAGGGGTGTCTTTCCTTCACTACACACTGTTGTTAGAGACCACAGACAGGTCCCTCAGGACTGCACTGAGACTTGACCCCACCTCTGAAGCTATCAGTGCTCCGCTTCGCTGCTCCCATTTATTTTTGCACATTTGACGTGACTTATGCAAAATTCAGAGTTCTCCTTCCATAAGTCTACACCAGCCTCCTGATACCAGTTTATCTCTGATCAGAAACAAAGCTGTGGGGAGTAGAATGTTTGAGTGGAAGGAAAAAACTAAAGCAATACACTGCAAGATTCACTTCAAGGATGGTGGTGTGAGAAGCTGAGCAATTTCCTGTTGCAGAACCAAATATAAACTAGGCGAAATTGTAAAAAAAAAAAAAAAAAAAAAAAGAAAGAAAGAAAAGAAAAGAGCTAAATACAGAAAATGAATTGAAAAGAGTCTGCTGCTACTGTATCGAATGGTCAAGGGCCTGTGATCTTCTTTCCTGGAGCCCCTTTGCTATTTCGGGTAAGGGAAATCACAGGTTTACTGGTGAGAGTAGTGTGCTTGGTTTGGAAGTGGTCAGTAAAAACTAGCAGCTGAAGATAGCACATTTGGTATGAGGTGAGGAGGTGAAAACCAATAGTTTTATGGACTAATGTTCACAGAATCAGCTCTAGACAGGAAGTGAAAAGCTGCAGCTTTACCCACTTAAGGTTATACCTTGGTTCAGTGTGGACAGAGTCAGTCAGAACCGCAATGGGGAGATCTTGCAAGTAAGAGAGTTATGAAGGAGCTGAGATAATAAATGTCCTATATCCTCCTAAATGACTACTTAAATATGCATGAGCAAGGCTGTGGGTGGGGGAGACTCAAGAGATTATGGCAAAAAGTCAAGGGAGAGTCAAGGGAGATCAGAGGATTCGCTATAGATTTGAATGTGTTCCTCCAACCACGCAGAGTAGGCAGTGGAGAGTGGAAGTTCCCTTGTTCAAGGTGTCTGACAATAACCTCTGTCCAAATAACTGGGTGGTTATTACACAATGCAGAAAGAGAAGACACCCTGAGGGGACCAGACTAAAAAGAAATGTAGAGTACTAACAATAAAAGCTACACTGTGACATTAGTGGCTGCCCACCATGGAAAAGACTAATTCTGTAATATAAGACTAGATAAATTACTAAAAGAAATTGGCTTTCAGGAAAAGAAAACAGAAATCAGAGTCACTGCAATGTGTAGCTTGCAACCAGAAATTACTAGGCATGAAAAAAATAAAACAGGAAAATTATTATTATTAAATATGTTCAATGAATTAAAGAAAAAGGTGTTCAAAGAGTTAAACAAAATTATGCTAACAGGAGCCAACAAATAGGAAATTTCAACAAAGAAATGGAAATTATAAAGATAAATGGAATTTCTAGAGCTAAAAACTACAAAACCTGAAACCGAAAAGTCATGAGATGGGTTCGGCAGCAGATCTAAGGTGACAGAAGACAGAAGCTGTAAATTTAAAGACAGAGCAATAAAAGTCATAAAATACCAAACACAGAGAGCAAAAAGAGCTAAGAGCCTAACGCAGCCTTCGAGATCTGCCAGGCAATATAAACT
Organism: Hystrix cristata; assembly: GCA_004026905.1. Taxonomy (NCBI): domain Eukaryota; kingdom Metazoa; phylum Chordata; class Mammalia; order Rodentia; family Hystricidae; genus Hystrix; species Hystrix cristata. The sequence goes on from PVJO010026513.1 coordinate 12,467, forward strand.
GTCCAAATGCAAATGTAATAGGAGAAGAAAGAAGAAGATAAAAAAGGAGGAAATGAGGAGAAGGAAAAGGAGGAGACAGAAGAGGAGGAGAAAGAAGGGATAGAAAAATTATTTGAAGAAAAAAATAGGCGAAAGTTCTTCTGAATTAAACCAAATGCAGGAGATAATATTGCAAGTAGTGAGAAGAGAGAGAGAGAGGGAGAGGAAGAGGGGATGGGAGGGGAAGAGAGAGATTCGTTCATTCTTTGGAGTAGTCTGACCAGCACAGAGTCCACACAGGGTGGCACTGTGCTGAGGGTGGGGATGGGGGTCCCTGGAAACTCTCCAAACCACAGCACTATGATGAGAACAGTAGACAAGACTCACAAGTGGATATAGAGTCCCTAAGCAATATTGTTTTAGTGAAATACTCTGAAATATGAGAAACTGGACAAGAATAAGCATATAAGTAGGTATTTGAAAAAAAATTTTAAGGAGACAGAGACAAAACAAATAGTAGGGGAAAACAATCCTTCGAAGACACAGAGCATATGCAGGATGATTTCAGGAAAGGATAACTTCAAAAAAGATTCTAATTAGTATTCTTGGAGAGCTGACAGATAAAACTGAACCACAAAACAAGAATGATGAGATACTTAAAAAAGAAGAAAGCAGGGTTGGGGATTTAGCTCAGTGCCAGAGCGTTTGTCTAGCAAGTGCAAAGCCCTGAGTTCAATCCCCAGCACCCTCCTCCCAAAAAAGAAGAAAGAGAGACATTTTGATAAAGTCTTAGGGATTAATAGAAAAAAATGAAAAATTTGGAAGATAAAAACTGAAAAAAACTCAAAGAAATAGAGTAACAGAGAAAAAAGAAATAATAGAGAAAAGGAAAAAAATAATTTTTAAATAACATAAACTTCCATAAAGAAGAAACAAAGAAAACAGAAAGGAAGACATCACAAAATACCTGAAGAAAATATCTTAGAGTTGAAAAACCTGTTTCCAGATTGAAATGGTCCACTGAGTACTCAGCATAGTGATAAAAATACTAAGGGCCTGTAACACCAAATTTCAGAATGATGAAATAAAGAGAGTATTCACAAGTTTCCAGAGAGAAGAACGGGGAGCAAAGGGTCAAAAACTAAAATAGCTTCAGATTTCTACAAGAGACACTGGAACCTAGAGCCTGTTATTTAGTTTCCATTATGTGTGAATTTTTCCACTTGTTTACTATGACTGTTTTCTCCTTTTATTCCACTGTGGCCAGAAAAGATGTTTGGCATGATTTTTACCTTTTAAAATTTGTTAAGATCTATTCTGTGACTTATCAAGTGGTCTACTTTGGAGACTTTGCATGTGTACTTGCAAGTATGTATCTTCTTCTGTTCTGGGTTATAAAGTTCTGTATATATCTACATAAGATCCATTTGATCGATAGTGTTGTTCAAGTCAGCAATTTGTATAATATTTTTCTGTCTGGGTGTTCTGTCCATTTTTTAAAGCAAGATATTGAAGGTTCCTACTCTTTCCATTCCTTCACTTGCTGTCTATGTGTGTCCTTAAATTTAAAGTGTGTAGTATCCTTACTTAGTGGACAGACTCCAACTTCAGGCTTCCTTCAGTACTCTGGCTATATCATCTCGCTTTCCTGGCCTACAAGATTTCTGCTGAGAAACATGCTTATAGTGTTTTGGAGGTTCCCTTTTATTCTCTTGCTGCTTTTAAAATTCCTGACTTTTGACACTTTGTTTACAATGTGCCTTCATGCTGTCTTCTTTGGGTTGATCCTATTTGGGGTTTTATTTTACCTTCATGAATTTGCATATCTATTTCCCTCCCACTTTTAGGAAGTTTTCGGTCATTAGTTCTTTAAGTAACCTTTCTTCCCATTTCTTCTTATCCTCTCCTGGGACTGTGATCACATATATATTGTTCCCTAAATCCTGTGTGACTTACTCATTTACTTTTTCCTTCCTCTGATGTGATAATTACAAATTATATGTTGCAAGAGTTTGCTGATTCTTTCTTCTGTTCGCTTGAGTCTGCTGTGGATGATTTGTATTAAATTTTTTTCACTACATTCATTGAATTCTTCCTCTGGTATTCCTATTTGGTTCTTTTTATTATTATTTTCACATCCCATTGAATTTCTAATTTTGTTCAAGTATTGTTTGGGTGTTATAGTTAAGTTGTCCATTTGTGTTCTCTTGTAGCTTGCTAAGTTTCTTTAAAATAATTATTTTTAATTCCTAGTCAGGAGAATTGTAGATCTCCATTACTTTGTTTATTAGAAATTTATTGCATCCTTTGATGGTTCCTGCTTCCTTGATTGTTTTGTGTTCCTTGTAGCCTTGTGTTGGTGTTGCAGGAAGGAGCAGTCACCTCTTCTCAACTGTATGGACTGATCCAAGAAGGAAAAGACTTTCACCTGAGAGTGGGCTCAAGGGCTGGGTGTGCATGGGCTTTCCAGGTGACGAGCATGGACATTGCTCCAAGGCCTATGGGGTACCTGCTGGGCAGTAGACAGTGACACCGGGTTTGGTAGTGGGCGCTGGTGGTAACTGGGCCATTGGACCACTGAGTGAGTGGGGGGTGGGGGTACCTGTACCAGCACTGTGTGTCTGTGGTGGCAAGTCCACCCCCAGAAGGCACAGAGGCAGCTCTGGGCCCAGGGGCTGCAGCCACAGTTTGGGCTGTGGAGGAGCACAGTGGTCCAGGCCAGGCAGCTTGGTCTGCTAGGTCAGCATCGGTGAAGACGGCATCATCCTCAGCGGCCAAGGCTGCAGGTCACCATGGCAACAGCAAGGCTGCTGGAATTCCCAGTGGAGAAAGCTGCTGGATTCCTGCCACTTGCCCTTTCCCCATAGAAGGAAGTCGAGGCCAAGGAGAAACTTCTTGGCATTGAGCTATGCTGGTCTGAGGTTGGAGTGATGCAGGCAAAGTGTTTCCTACACTTCTCCCTGCTGCTGGCCTCAATTTCTGTGCTCCCCAGGGGTTTCGCAGCTTCCTAATCACACTCCAGAGCACTCCCAGAGCTATTTTCATCCTTGGTAGTTGTTAAATTGTTGTTTTTGTGGGTGAACAAGAGCGGGAGCTCCTAGTCTGCCATCTTGCTGACGTCGTTCCATCTCTATTTCACTTTTAAATGTTAGTTTGACCAACTAGGTTGATTTTTCACTATCATTCAGGCATCAAGCCCCACAGGGCAAAAGAAAATGCTGGTGTGGAGTTTCCAGACAGGAGTGTGTTGAGCCTGAGTAGCTGCTGGATCCCATGAGGTGAGCTCAGGCCTTTCCACTATGCAGTATGAAGCTGAAATCTCAATTCTATACAGTCAGAAGCTGTGACCTTCTAGCTGTGTCACTTGCCCACAGAGGTCTCAGTGTCTTCATCTCTAAAATGAGCATAACAAGGCCCACTTCTTAGGGTTCTTGTAACAGCAGGTCTATAAAGTGGCTGGCTCTCAAAAGACACCCCAAAAATTGTGTTGCCTTTTAAGTTAAAGACACAATGTACGCAGTCATGTAAGTCCTTGCCTGTGAGTTCCCAAGTGACACTGAAATATCTCCGTGTCCAACAGCTCAGAGACCCCTAACCTGGCTGGGCTGTGTTCCCTTTCTTGGTGAGGAATGACAATAATGCACGTTCTCTGGGGTTTTGTGAAGATTCAGTGAGCAATGCATACGGGGCTTTTAGAACAGTTTCTGATCCATGAGCATCATGGAAGGCATGACGGTGGGGTACCCAAGGTCCCCAGGGAGGGTGGGGAGCTCTGAATGCTCAGCATGACTTCACCGAGACAGCTGTCCTGGTTGGTTGCAGCCAGACTGAGCCGACACACTGAGGGGTTCAGTCTTTTGCACACACCCTAATTATAGCTCCCGGCAGAATGGCCCCGTGACGCCCGCAGACCGCCTCACCCTGCTACCAATAAGAGAGCTGGTCCAGCGCAGGGGACGGTCAGTCCAAGACATGTTTTCTCTTTTGTTTGCCCTCTTGCTCATTAGTCTATTTATTTTAGGTGTTAGATTTGGTGACAGTAATTAACCGCCAGGAGATTTCTATTTAAATCCAGACTCCTGTTTTGTTTTGAAAAGTCCTCAAGTTGGTAATCCCTCACGGCAGTGATCAGAAGAGCTGGGGAGCGGTCACCCCTTAGCTGGAGCCTTCCCCTCCATCACATGGCAGACTTCCAGTCCCCATTTCTTCCCGCCTGGCGCTGTGGCTTTGTTCGCCGCAGCTGGGCCCATTGAAGGCAAATGCATTTTTGTCCCCACCCTTCTATCACAAGTGGGACAATGCATGGCAGAGGGAGGGGCTACCCCTTCGCCTGCTGTGCGTGGTCACGTGATGTCCTGGATTAATGAAACCTTGGCGTTTTCTAACTCTCATCTACTTGAGCCTCCTCTTTCTTCTGTAGCTGAGGACACTGAAGCCCAGAGCAGGGAAGGGATGACACAGGGTGACTCAGCATGATGCCCGCCTCTCCCCTAATTCCTCATCCCTGCTTCTGCTGTATCCATGGCTTCACGGCTGAAACCAGACTACACAGGAAGCTTCTTTCTGCACTTTGATGTCCTCTTCCTGCTGGGAGTCTGAGGATGAGCTGGTTTATAAGGGTTGTTTTCCTGGGTGAGGCCCTGCCTCAAGCCCCTGACCTCCACCCTGGTGGAGAGTAGAAAGATTGGAGGCTGACATGTCAGAAAAACTTCACATTAGCTCTACCACTTGCTAAATGTGACCTTGTTCAGGGAACTGAAGTCCTCTGAATTGTTGCTCTCTTCTTTACAAAGTGGGGGTAGCAACCTTCACCCCATGTTGGGCTATTATTTGGGAAAAATGCAAGTGTTGGTGCAGAAGCCTGGCACACAGCTGGAAAGCCAGTTCCCTCCGTTCATCCTGAGTAAGAGTATATTCAAAAGTCAAGAGTCCTGTCCCTGTGATCGTGTCCCTGACTCTCTCTCTCTCTCTCTCTCTCTCACACACACACACACACACACACACACACACACACACGCCACGGGTGGCTCCACTTGCCTATGTGTGGCTGTGGGCTGTTGCAGAGCCCCGGCAAGACCACTTAAGAGCAGGGGCTGATGAGCTCCCCACCAGTCTAGCATGCTGCGCTTCCCCAGGCACTAATCAAGCTGCGCTGGCAGAGTCTGAACGTCAGCTCAGCAGTGTGCAGTCGGGTGCTTGGCCTACTTCTCATGTCCTCCCAGAGAGATGCCTGGGTGCCTTCTGCTCTGGGTCCTCTGTGCCACCAGCCTTGCTCAGGAAGGGCTGCTTGTTTGTGAAAGGACACCACCTGGTCCCAGCAGAGATGAATCCTCTTGACATCGTCTCCCTGGCAGAACATCCAGTAGGCTCCACCTCCAGTGGCATCCAAATCTGCTCACTCACGTCCACCTCCATTGCTGTCCCCCAGGACAATCACCTCCCTTATCGCTTTCCACTGCCCACTCCCCATTGCTCTTCCTTGGGGGGCCTTGTTCTTTTCTTGATGCTTATCAGTATCAAAAGGGGTCTCACCTGTCGGCTTATTCAACTGTTTGCCTGTCTTGTGCTCTATAATACAGTCATGACCCGTGAGAAAGGCTCTTTCATTCTTATCTGTTACTGCACCCAAAGAACCTGAACAATCCCTGTGAGGTGCTGGATCATAATTATTGAGTGACTGAGCTACCCCTCAGATCTGAGTTGATGGCCTCCGTTTTACAGGGTTAAGAAAAGAAAGAATTTTGCTCAAAGCCACAAGTCAGCAAGCAGAGCCATTAGAGAAAATCCCAAGCCTCCCGGCCTGCAGTCCAGTCCTCTTTTCTCTCCAACATTTGCCTCTTAGAAAACACTTCCCAGACCTCCATTCCACAATCCCACTAATGATCAGTTTGAGTTGAGAATAGATGGACTGGGAACTTCAAATCCTGAAGGTTTAGCTGCCACAAACCAAACTTTCTCAGTAATTTAAAGGTCGACAATGTCTACAACTCAAATGCTGCAGGCCCTCCTGAGACCCTCCAGGGGCCATCGAGGCCTGGTGGAGCCCACCCTGGTGAGTCAAGGTCAAGCCAGTGGAAGCTGTTGCAGGCCTGAATGTCTGGGATGCTCCTGGGCTCCCCCAGGGTTGCAGCAGAAGCTGACACTGAGTTAGGGTCATTCTATGGGACACAGACCAAGCCCAGAGCAGGAAGGAGCAAGCTGGGTGGGGGCTGGGCTGGGTGGGCCCAGGGGCTGCAGGAGTTGGCATCTGGCCTATTCTCTCTGGGATGAGGAAGAGGGGACTGTGGTAAGAGCAGGGAACCCTGGAGGCCCCAGAAGAGCTTAGAATCTTCCAAATTGCTGCAGTTGGGCCCCAGGTAGCTCCCACGACTACTCCAACTGCTTTCCATTCCATTTCGTAGATGGCCTTTTTACCTTGCTCCCAAAGAGACTGCTATCTACAACACATCAACACAAAACACATTTAAAGAGGATGGGCTGGAGGAATGGGGAAAAGGGGACATAAACGTAGTATAGTAGAGTGAGGAGAAAAGATAGCAAGGCCAGAGTCTCGGGGCAGCTTCTCCACTTGCTAAGGGGCCACTTGCTTGGCTCTGGGTTTCTAGAACCCGGAGTGGACAGCACAGCTCAGGGCTCAAGCCACAGTCTCTGAAAGAGAGAAGCACCCCAGGAGACAAAGAAACCCAGTTCTCAGGAGGCTGAGATCACAGTAAAGTCCACTCAGTGTCCCAGAACACCCAGTGGCTCTTCTTGGGGATGGGGTCGGGGGACATTGTATAAGCTAGGACACAGCTTCCCCAGTACTCATGACAAAGCTCAAGGACAAACCTGTTTGGTTATTTCCTGTAGCACAAGGTATGGCTCTAAGGAAACTGAGCAGGAAGGGCAACCCACAGTCCCTTGTCTGGACTCTTCTGACCTTGGGCACTTGATGAGTCAGGCAAATCATTTTGACCCTCTGGGCTTCAATTTTCTCATTTATAAAAAGAGAATAATACTCCCAGAGAATTGCTGCAAGGATTAGCAAAATTTATGGGTGTCAATACATTATAAGGTTATAAAATTTAAGTGTAGTATTGACTCAAGAATGGGTCAGATCAATATAATTGAATAGGATGACCCATGCATACATGTATTAAAATCTGTTGTATAAAACATTGGTATTTTAAAGCAACAGAGAAAGGAAAACAATTCAATAAACGATATTGGAGTACTTGGGCATTGTTATGATTTAGATCAAGAATGCTCCACAAAAGTCTCACATGCTCATAGGTAGGGCTTTTGGAAGGTGATTGAATCATGGAGGTACTAGAGCTGACTTCCTCTTAGAAGGTGGGGTGTGGTCAGAAGATGCAGGTCACAAGGGATGTGACCTGAAAGGGCATATCTCCCTCCCAAGCTTGCCTCTTTTTTCCTCTGCTTCCTGGTCACCATTACATGACCAGCTTTTCCCCATCTATGCCCCTCTACCATGCCATTCTACCATGGAGCTAGTACCATGAGCCAAAATGAATCTCTTCTCCTTTAAGTTTTGGGTATTTGGTATTGTGTCTGAGTGACAAAAAAGTAACTAAGACAGATTTTGGCACCAGAAAAGTGGAGTCCTTACCAGGACTATACCTGGCCAGGTGGTTTGGAAACCTTGGGAAGTGATGTGAGGAAGGGTTGGGAAAGGTTGAAGATGCTAGCTAGAGATGCTGTGAGCTGAGCTTGATGTGAGATCCTAGTCAGGGATCAGAAGATCAGAATGCTCACAGAGATGCAGACAGTAAAGACCAGGCTCAGGAGGTTTCAGGTGGGGACAAGGACACCACTGGCAGTTGGACTGAAGGCCATGTATGTTGTACTTTGACAGAAAATCTATCTATGTTTTGCCCATATCCTAAGAATTTTCCAGAGTTTAAGGTTAAGTGTGGTGGACTAATTAATCTGGAGGAGGAAATTTCAAGGTAGCCCAACATTCAGGCTGCAACATGAGTATTGCTTGCTGCTTTTAGAAAGATCTACTGTGAGAAGCAGGAGCAAAAAGCCAAATTGAATAATTTGAAAATTTTGCTGGTGGCCAGAAAGGAAGCATCTACAAAATTAGTGCTTTAGAAAGCAAGGTTGCTGCCAAGATTAAAAAGAAGCAGAAGAATAGAAAAGATGCCTTGAGGACATCCTGGTAATCAGAAAGACCCCACTATTCATGTGATAAGTGGTGTAAAAGCAAAAATCTTTGTTTTGAGCAGAGAAAGCCCCAGGGAACCCACCTCATCCAGGACCAGCTAGGAAAGAGTTTCAGAAGCTCAGTAAAAAAGGTACTCAGAGATCTCTGCAGCCATGATCCAAAGGGGTCTGGCTACTGCTTGAGCAGGCCACAGACCCCGATGTTACCCACGTGGTGGTGGTTTTACAGGCATGCAGAATGCTAGAGTTGTGGAGTCACGGAGGCTTCCACCCAGATTTCAGAAGAAGGCCTGGGAGGCCAGGCAGTGTGTCCATGATAGGGCAGTGTGTGAAGCTGTGA
>PVJO010026514.1:5698-21091 GCA_004026905.1 Hystrix cristata
CTTACCCAGGCCTCCTCTCCTCCCCCCAAATTGTGAACTTGCCACCAGCCCCACCCCCAGCCCCTGCTCCACTGTCAAAAAGCCCTCCTCCCCACTTGGAAGGTTCAGTCTGCAAACAGGGAACAGGACACACAGTGCCCTGACCCAGCCTGGCACATAAGGTCCCAAGGTGGGAGGTACTGGGAAGCACAAAGTGGGCCCAGTGTCAGGGAAAGGCCCGGGACTGAACCTAGAGATTGGCTCCAGGTTTCACTGATTAGGGGACTGGTCAGGGTGAAGGTGGAACTCAGAAGGCCTCAGGGGGTTCCCAGGATGACTGATTTTTGCTCACCGGCTTGGGAGGGGTGGGTCTGCAAGGCCCAGGCTAGCTCTGGAAGACTTCTCCTTATGGGCAATCAGGGTCTCTTCTTTGTAAGAGGGTGTGAATGGGAATGAAGTCAGCAGGGTATTCACGTGTACATGAGAATATGAAGTGCGTCTCTGTGTGTGTGTGTGTGTGTGTGTGTGTGTGTGTGTGTGTTCAAGTGCGCCTGAGTCAACCTCTTCCTCTCAGGGTGGGTGTGAAGATTCAGTGAGATCACCTGAATGTGTCAGGCCCCAAGCAGGTCTGTAATAAACGATGGTTAAAAATATGGAAGGTGTGGGCATAGGTGTTGTGGGGGGAGGGCGGACAACTTGTGTGGAAGCGTTGGGGTAGATGGTCCAGTGGTGGGAAGTGACAGGTATTTGATAAGGGGGGTATGAGAAAGCCTCCATGATGAAGACATAGGGTAGACAGCCTATGTGAAGGTGTGAGTGTGGAAGGTCAAAAAGTGGGGAGTGTTGAGATGAGATGGACAGTCTGTGTGGAGGCACTGGGGTGAGGGACTCGAGTCTCAGGGCGCTAAGTAAGTGGCCCATGAGAGGGCAGAGGAATGTGGAGTAGATGTTTTTTGTGTGGAGGGTATTGAGGTAAATGGTGTGTGGGAAATGAGGATGCTTATAATTTAGATGGGATTAGTGTAGATGATGTTTCTGTGTACTGTGTCGGGGTTGTTCGGAGGCAGGGTTTATTTTTTTATTTTTTTATATTTTATTTTTGGTGCTGGGGATCGAATTCAGGGCCTTGTGCTTGAGAGGGAGGCACTCTAACCACTGAGCTAAATCCCCAGCCCCAGAAGGCAGGGTTTATATGGGGAGGAGTAGTTAAGAGGTTGGGGTACATACCTGAAATGAGGGACACAAGGTCCTTATGGGAGGTGTTGGGATGTACATGAATAGATTGAGTGCATAAGGTGTTCTGTGATTGGCGAGAAAAGATTCTGGGAGCAGGGGTGCAAGGTGTTAGGAGTACTTGATCTGTGAGCAGGGTGCACATGATCTCTAGGTAGGAGCTGGGGTAGACACCATCTGAGATAAGCTGAGGACGTTGGGGACTGTGGTATGAATAGCCTGTTGGAACACACAGTCCAAATGCAGAGTCATGGAGAGTAAGGTCTGTGTGTGGGTGTTACCAGGGCACACGATCTATATCCAGGGGTACCAGGGAGCATGGGCCGGTATGGCTGATTCCAGGGAGCACAGACCTTTGTGAGTGATGGGACACAATTTCAGGGAACTGTTGATGTATATGCTCTGTGAAGGTGTTGGAATTGTGATCTATGGGATGCGGGAGCTCACGGTCAGTGCACTGGATGACTGGGAACATGATTTGTATTTTGAGTGGTCGAGGCTCAGACTATTGTGACACTTGAATAGATTTTGTGGGAATGCTGGGGGTGTGAGAACACACTAAAGATTCCTGGGTACTAGGTTGTTGGAAACAGGGCCTAGGGGAGGGCACAGCAGAGGATGGGCTTTGTGGTGGTGCTAGCATGTTTTGGAGTAAGATGGCGCTGTTTGGGGTGGCTGGAATCTACAATTATCCTCTCTTGTAGACAGCTAGAAGGTGTTCTGATTAATCTTGGTGCGTAGGTTGGCAGAACTGTCCAGAGGTGTGTGCTAGGCCTACCAGCAGGCCTGTAGTGGACAGGAGTTCATTCACAACAGCTTGGGCCCAAGGGAAGACATTCTGAAGGGGATGGATGGGTGGGTGGGCTCTGTTGTGATTGGAGGGGCCCTTGGCAAGAAGCTTCTTTGATCCCTCAGGGATGTAGAAAGATTTTTGTACAGGAGACAGAAATCTCCCAGAAAGGACCACAGCCAGGGCACTCAGCTCAGGTGAGGGGCTCTGGGTGCCACATGATAGATGGAAGTCTGCCTGGGCTGGCCTGGTGGGGAGGAAGGAAGAGCCCACGTTGTCCTTGGGCAGCTGAAGTGTGGGTAGCACATCAAGCCCTAGATTTGGGAGGTAGTACGAGGCTGGAGAGGTATGTGAGCAGGTGATGGCTCCATCACCTGAACACCCAGCAGCCACACTGAGATTAGGTAGATGTGTGCCTCACTGGAGAGAAGGTGGGTGAGCCTAGGCTAAGTGACTGCTACCCTGCCCATGGCTCTCTAGGGCATGAAGAACTTCTGGGGGTGGCCGTGTATGGGCGCCCTTACTGTCCTCACAGAGTGCACAGAGGCCACAGGGACATATTGTGGCCCACTGTCCCCACCAAGGCCCAGCTCACCGGCCAGGAGCCTGTCGGGTGCCTGAGGGTCTGGGTGTATGTTTGTGGGTTGTGTCCATGGGGTGCCAGGCCTTGTGCCTGCGCCCTTACCGTCCTCAGTGGGCACGTAGAGGTTGAGGTACAGGCAGTCCTCGCTCTGGTTCTGCACGTAGGTGGCAGCCGCCTCCAAGTTGTCGGTGAACCACACAGGCAGCATGATGGCCGGCAGCGCACCGTGCAAGTTCTGCGGGCAGGCGGGCGGCAGGGTGGTGGCGTTGCGCACGCCGGGCCAGGAGGCAGGTGCCTCAGGAGGCTGGAAGCGGCGAGCACCCAGGGGCGGCGTGGCGTAGGGCACGCCCAAGAACTGCACGACTGGGCCCAGGATCTCGTTGTTGAGCTCGCGCCGCACACCGCGCACTCGCCCGTAGGCTGTGTTCACCACTGGGAAGCGCTCCTCCCCGAGGCTGCTGAGGCCTAGGCCCGGGCTGCCAGGGCCGCCACCAGGACCCCCTCCCCCGCGTTGAGCCCCCGCCAGCCCCACCAGACACAGCGCCAGGAGCCACATGCTGATTGGGGGACCCCCCCTCCCTCCCTGGGACCCCCCCCCTCGGAGAGAGAGAGAAGGGGGGGGAGAGGGAGGGAGGCCCCCCTCGCCCCAAGGGGGAGGAGGGGGCAGGGGAAAGGAGGGAGGAGGGACGTGGGGGAGGGACCTGGGTTAGACTGGACCGAGAAGGGGTCTGTTCCTCTCCATGGAGGGGGCAAGGGGTGGGGAAGGGGAAGGAGGTGGGAGAAGGTGAAGGCAGGCCCGACCTGCAGGAGGCAGAGCAGAAGGGACAGGGTGCAAGATACAGACAAAAATATAGAGGAGAGGTGAAAGAAGGGAAGGGATATTGGATGGGGTAGACAGAAAGGAATGGGGAAACAGAAGAGACAAGCGGTTAGTGACTTGGATTTCAGACCAAGTTGCCCCACTTCTTCCACCCACAAGCTCCCTGGTACCTCCTCCCTTACCCCAGCATCCCACCTCCCCTCAGCAGGGACCCAGGTTGGGGGAAGGGCAGACATGGTAAATGTCCAGGATAAAGTTAGAGCAAAGGGAGGGTCAGTTCCCCAGACCCAGCACCCCTTTTCCAGCCTCTTTATCCCTCCCAGGCAGGCTCTCCCCAGGAACTCAGGAGTCCCAGTGCCCATCTCTCTGGGAGGGAATGAGATAGACAAGGAAGAGAAAATAAAAATACCAAGTCATTAATTAGCAGGAAGTGGCAGGTTTGTTTATATGTGTTAATTACTCCTGAGCTGTAATTTCATGGCACTGAACCCCCACCCAGGGCCAGACTAGGGCCTTTCTTGGGACTGTTACAAGCCCAGCACCTTCTTTCTCCTTCAAGACATCATTCCCCAAGGATTTATGTGGCCCTAGGCCCCTTTTCTCCCCAGGAGCTTCCATTTTTTCTCTCAGAGTTAGGGTCCCTTGAGGTAGGGGTTAGAGTAGAAGAGGGAATGCTGGAGGGGCAAATCCAGGGACAGATGCGTGATCCTGCAGCTGGTTGCTGGGCGACGGGATGCTGCCCCGCAATGTTACCTCGGCAACGGGCTGCAGCTTTAACCCTGGAGGGGGGGGTGTCTGGAGAAAGAGGGGAAGGGGCTAGCTTGCTTGTAGGGTCCATTGAGGGCTTGAGGGGGAGCCCAGAGGTGTGAGTCAGAATGCTAGAGTTTCCCCCAATCATATAATAGAGGAAGAATGTACATTAAGAAGGGGAATCTGGGGGCATGAAGAACCCTAAAAGATCCGCCTCTTGCCCCCCTTGTTAGCCAATCAGAGCCTAGCCCTAGTGACCAGGCCTCTGGGTGAGGAGAAGTGGTGCCGAAGTGGCTAGGGGAGGTACGAAATGAGCCCCTTCCCACACTCTTGAACAGCCTCATACCCCAGACACCTCTTCTTTGCAGGACATTTTGATGTCTGTCCTGGTGGCAAACCTCCGCTTTCTTCCCATCCCATCCCATCCCATCCATTCACCTCCCCTTCCCCTTGCTAGCCCCCTACCATTGCTCTCTGATGCCTGGATACTCAAGGCAGCAGGGGCAGGACAAGAGAAGAGATCAGACCAAAGGGGCAGGCACCCAGGTCATTTCAGCAAACCCCCCCAACCAGCAGCCAGAGCTGTTTGCTGACGCGGGGTTTTCAGAGCCAGGCGCCAGCCCGCGGGTGGCTCTCTGCAGGTGTCAATTTATTCCAGAGATGAGGACACAGGAATCCTTACCACTCATACCCAGCCACCCTCCCCCTCTTCAGATCCTATTAAGCTCCTGTTCCCTCTCACCTGGAGGGGCTTGGAGTTGGCTCCCCCAGGATATCTGTCTATGCCAGGCTAGGATCAGCCACCATGGCCTTGCTGTCTCCTCCCCCTCCCCCAAAATGGTCTACCTCAGTCACTCTCTCTTCTTTAGGGTACCTGGGCCCCTGGTCTCCTCCCCTCTCAGCAGCTTCTCTCCCTTCTTCCCTCCCACTGGAGCCCCCCCATCTCTCTCCCCTCCATAGCGCTCCCTTGGAGCAGTTTTCCTTGGCCTCTTCCAGCTTGCTCTAGCTCTTGCCTTCAGTCTCCCACCCCTCTGTCTTTTTTCATTTCTTTTACATCTCTCTCCTTGGTGTTTCTCATCTGTCTCCTCTAAATACCTCCTCCAATTTTCTCCCTCAAACTCCCTCCTTTTCTCTCTCTCTCTTTCCCTCTCTGTCTCTGTTTCTATCTCTCTCTCTCTCTCTCTCTCTACCATCTTTCTCTATCTCTGTCTTCCCCATTTTCTCTCCCCATCTCTGTCTGCCACATCTTGCTCCCCGTCCTTCTCCCCATCCCTTTGCCTTGCTTTCTCGATTCCAGCTCAGGCCTGACTCCCCCAGCCGGTAGAGTTGAGGGACGGGGGCTCAGGCCGCAGCCCCCCCCCCTTCCCGCAGTGGGGAAAATGGCTTGGCCGGGAAGGGGAGAAGGAGGGGGAGGGGGAGATGGGAACACACGGGGTCTGTGGGCCCATTCAAAGGATCATTCATGGACTGGGGAGAGGCAGAGACAAAGAGACCAAGACGCAGAGACACGGCGAGAGCATCCCTAGGCGGAGACACGCAGACAGAGCAGGCAGGGGAAACCAGGCACAGGGAGGAAGATGGGGAGAGGGAGACCCCAAAGGACCGCCACGCAGCCCCCTCCACCCAGCCTGGTTTAGCTCCTACCTGGCTCAGCCCTGGGGCCGTGGTGCCTCCATCCAGGGCTCCGAGTCGGGGGCCGACGGGCTTCGGGAGGGGGGCGGCGGCCTTTGAGCCCCCGCGGCCCCGCAGGCCCAGCCCCCGCCCGCAGCGCCTCACCCGGCGGGGGAGGGGGATCGCCCCAGCCCCGGGGGGCGGGGCCGGGATCCAGTCGATCCCTGGGAAGAGAGCTAGGGGATGGGGTCAGGGGGAGCCTGAGAAGAGGGAACCCCGCGGAGGGGATGGCAGAGCAAGGAGGGGACGACAGGACAAGACTGGACTGGAGATCCACTGGCTCCGTGGGCCGGCTTCGAGGGACCAGAAAGCGGTCCAGGCGGAGGATCCTAAGGGATCGGGTGCTGAAGGAGGAGTCCACGGCAATCTCCAGGGGCTCGGAGCCCCGGAGTGCAGGATCCGCGGTGCAGGGGCAGGGATCCAACCGGAATCCTCAGGGAGGGGGAGGGATCTAGTCGATCCCGAGGGCGGGCGGGAGGGGGAGGCCCGGGGAGTCAGAGGAGGACGGGAGCCGTGCCCGAACCCTCGAGGCAGAGGTCGGCGCGGCTCCTAGGAGGGAAGACAGGGGAGAGGGGAGGCTTCGGTGTTGGCTCAGCGGCCGGGAGGCCCGGACTCCTGGCTCCGCTCGCCAGGGCCCGCCCGCCCCGCGTCCATCCCAGCCCGAGAGTGATGATCCGCCGGCGGAGCAGCCGCAGCAGCCCCGCGCGTCACCGCGCGGCCGCCTCCCCCGCCCCCTGCCGAGAGCGGCGCACACCCCTCGCTCGCGCCCGCCTGCCCGCCCGCTCTCCGGAGTGTAAGGGGGATCAGAGACGCGGAGGGTTGTGGGAGTGGACAGACGGACGGATGGACGCAGCCCGCCAGGCAGGGTGGAGATGTCCCCCGGATCTCCCACCCCCGGGGCTCTCGGGGTCTAGAGAGGGAGGGGGAGAGGAGCCGAACTGTAGGGGCCCGGGCATCACAAGAAGAAGGCGGAGCCTAAGGACGTGGAGGAGGAGGTGGGTGGCGAGCTGGACGGGCTTGACCGTGATGGGCGGGGTCCGGCATCCGTGGGACCGCCTCTTTTGGGGAGTGGGCCGGGTTTGGAGCAGAATGGGAGGAGCCTATGGAGAAAGGGGCGGGACTTTGCGTGGGGACCGGATCGTTGGAAATTAGCCAGAGGTGCGGGTGGGGAGGGTCCGAAGAGGCGATCAATTTGGAAAGTGGGCCAATCCGTGACGCAAATCCTCTAGTCCCGCCTCCAACCCCGCCCCTCACTGCTCTGTTCTTCCTCTGCTAATTGGTTCTAGTTTCTCCGCCCGCCAGACGTCTTCGCCACTCAGCAGCGGTTTTACCAAGGCTCAAATATCCGCCTGGGGAACCTGGGTGCTGGAAATGAACACGGCCCTGATTGGGTATCTATGGACCTTATTTGCTTGGGCAATCGGGATTGGCTGGCCTCTTGGGTGGCCTGGGCGGTGTTTGTCCCGCACGTGACCTTCTACCACCATGGCCGGGCTGGGAGCTGCTTTCCGTCGCCTTGGTGCCTTGTCAGGAGCTGGGGCCTTGGGCTTGGCCACCTACGGGGCGCACGGTCAGGGACCTGGGGACGCAACTGGGACGTGCAAGGGGAAGACCTCTGGGGTCTGATGCAGGGGCAGAACCTGTGGGAAGTGTCCCCCACCCTGGACAGTCCGCGGAGCCGTAAATCTTTTAAAAGTCCCTTAGTAGGTCCAGTTGGTTCCCAGTACTTTGTGTTTCCACTACCAGTCGGAAGCTTCCTTGGGGACGTCTTTTCTTGCCAATGACCACCTGGGTCCCCCGGGTTTCGGAACAGTCGGGGCTGGCGCTGTGTGTGATAATCTTTGCCTCTCCTCTCCACAGGCGCTCAGTTCCCGGATGCCTACGGGAAGGAGGTGAAGTAACTGCACTGGGGCTTTCTGACTGGCTGGTCTACGAAGGCACAGAGTCTGGGGTCCCCGAGGAAAGTGGGGACTGGGGGAAAGCGCGGGTCTTTGGAGCAGGAAGTGCTACAAGGCTGTGGCGTGGGTGCCTGAGGGAGCAGCAGGCTGGGATTTAAGGGTGAGGGTGGGGTGGCAAACTTTGATCCTGTGTGTCACCACGGGATCCAGTTGCCTGCTTTGCTTAGGAAGTCCTCCATGTCTCTTTTCTTACAGCTCTTTGAGAAGGCCAACAAACACCATTTTTTACACAGCCTGGCCCTGTTAGGGGTACCCCATTGCAGAAAGCCCCTCTGGGTAATCTGTCCCCCGGCCTAATCCTAAACAATCCCATCCACTCCCCCCCAGCCTGCCCTGTTCTCACAAGACCATATTCTGCCCTGTGTCTCCTGCAGGCCGGGTTGCTGCTAGCTTCTGGAACCACCTTATTCTGCACCAGTTTTTACTACCAGGCTCTGAGTGGAGACACTAACATCCAGATGTTGGGCCCAGTGGGAGGGAGCCTGCTTCTCTTGGGCTGGGCTGCCTTGGCTCTCTGATGTCTTTTTATTTACTGGGCTTTTCTGGATAATTTTGAGGGAAGCTGGAACAGAAAGGGAATTAAAAAAGAAAAGCAAATAACTTTGGAGCCTTTGTTCATCTAACTAAACTCTTGGAAAGGAAAAGGTAAGGATTCAACCTTTGAACTCCTTCCCTTTTCTAAGATTTATCAGTGAACCTTGGTTCTGGGAATTCTGTTGTCTTCAAGGTAACTTGTTACAGTATTCTTGAACTGGTGGTTATTAGAGTCACAAAGAATGCTTGAGGGGGATGGGGATTTAGCTCAAGTGATAGAGCGCTTGCCTAGCAAGCACATGACCCTGAGTTCGATTCCCAGAAACACCCCCCCCACCTCTGCCAAAAAAAGAATGCTTGAAATAGCTGAGCATGGTGGCACACACCTGTAATCCCAGCATTTGGGAGGCTCAGACAGGAGGATCACCATGAGTCCTGGCCAGCCTGGGCTACATAGTGAGACCCTCTCTGAAAAAACAAAACAAAAACACCTGGGCATGATAGCGCATCTGTAATCTCAGCCCTTGGAAGGCTGAGGCAGGAGGATTGCTTTGAGTCTAAAGCCAGCCTGGGCTACAGAGTGAGTTCAAGTCCAATCTGAACTACAAAGCAAGACCCTGTCGCAAAACACCAAAAAGCAGCTGGGCATGGTGATGCACGCTTGTAATCCCAGCATTTAGAAGGTTGAGGCTGGAGGATTGCCACAAGTTCAAGGCCAGCCTGCACTACAAAGTGAGACCCTGTCTCAAAAAAAAACAAAAACAAAAACCCAAAAAACAAGAATGCTTGAGCTTGAAATAATGTAGATTCTTTCTGAAGCTCTTTTGTGCCTTAGAATCTGTATTTTTGTAAGCTTGTCGTGTAGTTCTGATGTTCACTAGAATTTGAAAATCACTGTCACATTGTGGTTTTCAGCTTTGCCATTCTATAAATTTGTTGCACACTCACTTTAGAAGTGAAGGCTAAGGCAAGGCAGGAGAGGAAAAGTTACAAAATACTTTGGGGTTCAAAGCAGAAACACGACATCATGTATTGGGGTCAGAAAATGCTTTATAGTGTTTGAGATAGTTCTTAAAGGAGCTCGTTGTGTGGAGGACACACAATGAACAAAGGAACTGAGGTGGGGTGGGGAAGGCTTTGGGGGACAACATGCGTCCTCAGTGTGGGCTGACTCTGAGTTAATCAGGAAAGGACTGACAAAGAATGGCAAGGAAGGCTGGACTAGTACAGTATATCGAGAACTGAAGGGGTTTGGGGGGCAACATTTAGTTGATCCCACACATTACAAGGAGGTTTGGCTTTAAGCAAGATAAAGCATGGTGGCCACACCTATAATCCTAGCACTTGGGAGTCTGAGGCAGGAGGATTGCTGTGAGTTCGAGGCCAGCCTGGACTACGTAATGAGTTCAAAGCCAGCCTGAGCTATGCAGTGAGACCCTGTTTCACACCCTGCCTGCCCCCTACCAAATACCAGCAAGAGAGATACTGTTTTTCCCCTGATGGAGTTTCCCCTGTAGTAGTAGAAACAGATTTTAAGCAACTAAACACACAAATATGTCATTGCAAATTGTGCTACCTGCTTAAAAGAAAAAGAATAGTGAAAAAACTGGGCAGCCCTTTAGATGGGAAGGCCTCTTCAAGGAGGTCCTTCTGAAGCTGAACTAGCCATGAGAAGAGTAGAAAAAAGTATTCTAGGCAGAAGGTATAGCTGGCAAGACAGACCGAAAAGAGTAGTTCAGAATCCTTAAAAGATAAAATTTGGAGGAAAGACAAATTCAGTACAGCTGTTATGTAGTGACCAAGATGGCCCTGGATGGCCCACGCGGGCCTTGCAGAAGGTGGTAAAGTTGCTTGGACTCTGATATGTAGTACAATAGTAAGTCACTGAGGGGTTTAAGTCTTAACTTGCCATTTTTATGTATGTTTTGCAAAGTATAATTTCTATAATGAGGACACAATTTTCATGAATGTATGCATTCAGAAAGTATGCAAGTAAAAAAAAAAAGTATGCAAGTCCATCAGTGGATGAATGGATAAAGAAAATGGCACATATATACAATGGAGTACTACTCAGACGTAAAGCAGGATAAATTTGAGTCATGTAGAAAAATGGATGCACCTTGAGACCATAATGCTAAGCAAAATAAATCAGACAGAGAAGATTAAATATTGCATGGTTTCTCTTATATGAGAAACCCAAAGTATAAATAATTGAAAGAGCAAAATAAAAGATATTATGATAGGAAACGGAGAGGCAGACCTTTTGCAGACAGGAAGAGGATCTAGGGATGGAGGGAGAGAGGAAAGAGGACAGGAAGGGGAAGTAAAAAGGATTCAATAAGTATAGGTACCAATTCCCCATGATGAATATATTCATTATGTATCACAAACATTTTAATGAAAATGTATATAGACCCTTTCTCAAAATGACAGAATTTCACTGGGCGTGGTTGCACACCTGTAATCCCAGCACTTGGGAGGCCAAGGCAGGAGGATTGCCACAAGTTTGAGGCCAGCCTAGGCTACCTAGTGAGTTCAAAACCAGCCTGAACTACATGGCAAGACCCTGTCTCAAAGAAAAAAAAAAAAAAAGACAATTTCTGACCCTAATTTCTGCGGCTATCCAGACTCTTGTATACCAGCAGTCGTTAGCCCTGAGCAGGAGACTATATTAGAGATCTGAAAGAACTCTTGCTGACTGGCTAGAAGATTGTGCAAGATGAGAATAGCAAAGCCAAATGGTACAGGGCCTTGTATGAGGTCAAATTCTCCTGAAGTCAGTGGGGAGCCACTGGAGCACTTATATCCAGGGATGTGGCACAATTTGAGGTACGTGAGTAGAGGATCACAGTATTAATTCAGTAAAACATGATGCAATAAAGCTTCCAAGGGGACCTCCAGAGTGGCCCAGTGGCAGAGAGCAAAGATTAGATCCCCAGGACCCTATCTCCTAGTCCAGTTCTCTGACATTTCTTTTTTTGAGACAGGGCCTCACTATGTACTCTAGGCTGGCCTCAAACTTGTGGCGATCCTCTTATCTCAGCCTTCCAAGTGCTGGGATCACAAGTGTGTGCCACCATGCCTGGCTTGGTATTTCTACCCATTTTAGATGGCATCTAGGTCACAGGGTCTCCTGGGGAAGACCCAGGCATCGGAGTAACCACCCTCCATGTAATGAGGTCCTCAATGCCTTAGCTTTGGTCCAGTCAATAGACTCGTTCTTCGGAAACTAAAATAAATAAAGCCTGCTTGATACTTGGTCTCTATTTTTACTATTGTGATTTATTAGGTGAGATATTTAAATTAGATTTGGTATATGGTAAGTCCCTGACTCACAAATGAGTCCCATTCTGGGAGAAGG
The DNA here is from genome assembly GCA_004026905.1 of Hystrix cristata. Taxonomy (NCBI): domain Eukaryota; kingdom Metazoa; phylum Chordata; class Mammalia; order Rodentia; family Hystricidae; genus Hystrix; species Hystrix cristata. The sequence goes on from PVJO010026514.1 coordinate 17,378, forward strand.
TTCCTTAAATTGGATTCGTTTGTAAGTCCAACAAAGTGAGTCTTACACCTTTGACACAAATATACGATATATATTACTTGGTGCTTCCTAGCAGTCCCCTCCACATCACCACTGCTTTTCCTCCTGCTTTGGAACATGCTGGACTCTGACTGAGCACTGTACCACCATACACTATCACACTGTGCAGTAAGCACACAGCAGCACACTGTGACAATGTCCGGCAGACATGTGAGCTACTTTTGCGATTTGTTTGTGTCTATGAATGTTGGTAACGCAAGGTCCATTATTATCTGTGAAAGTTCACAACTCCAATGTTTGTAAGTCAGGGACTTACTGTAATCAGTTGTGACACAGCAAGAGACACTCATATGAGACTGGTGAAAAGACTGCATATCCCAGAGGGAAGACGTCAGCATACTTGGTGGGGCCAGGGGAAGGGAGCAGCCGTCTGAGATACACATGCTCAGCTTGCAGAAGGGAAGAAAAGAGAGAGAGAAGGCCAAGTGTGGTGGCACACGCCTAGAATCCCAGCACTCAGGTGGCCGAGGCAGGAGGATCTCTGTGAGTTCAAGGCCAGCCTGGGCTACATAGTGAGACCCTGCCTTAAAAAAAAAAAAAAAAAAAAGAAAAGAGAGAGGGAATGGAGGGGCAGTTGAAGCCTTTATTTGGATCTAGAGTGTTAGCTATTTGCACAAATTCTAAGGCAGGGAACTCAAGGGTTACATTTTTGGGTTCACCAAATTTAGAGCAAAAATGAGAGCCAGGCATAGTGGTGCACATCTGTAATCCCCAGCACCCAGTGAGCCTGGATTGTGTCTCAAATCATTCAATAGCCAGGCTTGGTAGTATACACCTATAATCCTAGTACTTGGAAGGCTTAGGAAGAAAGATTGAGAGTTTGAGGCCAGCCTGGACTACATAAGGAGACCCTGTCTCAATCACCCCTCAAAAAAAAAAAAAAAGATCATTTCATACAATGTATTCAGACTTACAAATAGAGGTGGGCTTGTTCTGCTTTTGGGGACTGGTAAGACCTCAGTCCATTTGCTGGGTTTTAGTATGACTAGGAATTCACTAGGAAAAAAGGAAGATCATATTTGTATGATCGAGAGGAAGGACAGGATAGCTGGAGCCCAGGAATGGGTAGGCAGACAGAAAATGACGAGATAGAGTAAGGGTGGGGCTTGCACTTGCAGCAGGGTCTTCTGAACCAAGGGTGAGTCAACTCTGAGTTCTCTTTTTCTCACATTCTGTGTCTAAGCTATCATCAAGTCATGTTGGTCTAAGTGCATCTCTAGAAACTGACCATTTATCACCATCCAAGCCGTCATCACACTGTACCTAGATTATGTTAAGAACTTCCACCTGCCTTTGCCTATTTACAACCTATTTGTCTGTCTTGTCTCAGAGACACAATATTCAACATTCCACATTTTAAAAGAGGAAATTTATTTTGGCTCACAGTTTGTAGAGGTTTCAGTCTTTAGTCAGCTGCCTCCAAGGAAGGGTAACATGGCAGAGGGGCCTGGCAGAGGAGGGTTGCTCATGGCCTGGCAGGCAGGAAGCAGAGTGAAGGATCAAGGGAGAAGGGAGGGAGACAGACCCTTCAAGACCACACTCCCAGTGACTCGCCTCCTCCAACCAGGCTTCACCTCTCTGAATCACATTTAGCTATAAACTAATCAGCGGAGGAATCCACTGGTAGTATCATATCCCCATGATCCAATTACCTCCCAAGAGCCCACCTATGAGCACATGAGGCTTGAGGGACATTTGGATATAAACCATAACATTCTGCCCCTGGCTCCCAAAAGACTCATGTGCGTTCCTTTATGCAAAATGCATTTTTTAGTCCATCTCTAAGACTTGCCTAAGTCCTAACAGTCTCAGCACTGCTGAAAAGTCCAAGTCCAAGGTCTCTGCTGAAATTCAAGGCAAACTCCTAGCTGTGAGTCCCTGTAAAAAGAAAAAAAATTAAATACTGCTGACATACAAAGGCACAGGGTAAACATTCCTATTCTAAAAGAGAAAAACAGGAGAAAAAGTAATGAGACTAAAGCAAAACCAAAACTCAGCAGGGCAAACATTAAATCATACGGTTCCACGTCCAGCAATAGTGGTGAGATGCGAACTCCAAAGAGCCCCACTTCCACAGCCCTGCCAGCAGTCATAGCCCTCATGGGTTCTCTCTTGGGCAAGCTTTACTCACTCCTTGCAGCTTTCCTCAGGCAATCCACAGTCCTGGTTTCTCCAACCTTCTGAGAGCTCCACTGTACCTTTGGCTTCACACTCACAGCTTCACACACAGCCCTCTCTGGGGCACACTGCCTGGCCTCCCAGGCCTTCTACTGAAATGTGGGTAGATGCCTCCCTGACCCCACAACTCTTGCGTTCTGCATGATATTGTGACCCATGACCCAATCACCTCCCAAAAGCCCCACCTATGAGCACATGAGGTTTTGGGAGACATCTAGATATAAACCATAACACTACTCTTGACAAAGCAGCTTGAAAGAGAGATCCTTCTAATACAGTAGTTTTCAGCCTGGGCTGCATATTAATTCTTTGGGTTTTTTGTTTGTTTGCTTTGTTTTGTTTTGAGATGGGGTCTCGCTATGTAGTCCAGGCTGGCCTTGAACTCCTGGCAATCCTTCTGTCTCAGCCTCCCAAGTGCTGGGATTATAGGCATGTGCCACCATTTCTGACTGCATATTGAAATTCAGAGAATTCTCAGAAAGTTCCTCTGTCTTTACACCTTACTCCAATAGTCAAATTTAACTGATACCAGGCAGAAGTAGTTCTTAAAATACCTCGGATGATTCTACATGTGGCCAGGATTGAGAACTATTGTTTCAGTCCCTAAGTCTCCTATCTCTTCTCTGTCTAAACCCTCCACCACTTCCCATCTCAGAGTATAGTCCGATGGTCTACAAAGGCTGTATGCGATCCAGCCCCCTCTACCCTCCCCTTCATTAACTCCACTGCACTGGTCTCAGGGTTCTCCTTCTTACTCACTGAGGACACTTCTGCCATAGACCTTTGACCTTGTTTCTCCCTCTGCCTGGGTGAATATCTGTGAACATTTGTTCACCCAGAGACCTTCATTGCTCAATCCCTCCTTCAGGTTTCCCCCCAACTTTTCAGTGATACTTCTTAGTTGCCTCTTTTTAAAACTGCAAACCCACGAGGTTGGGGATTTAGCTCAGTGGTAGAACACTTGCCTAGCAAGTGCAAGGCCCTGAGTTCGATCCCCAGCAACCCCCCTCCAAGAAAAAGCCCTAAAACTGCAAACCCAGCCTGACATGGTGATACACCTCTGTAGTCCCATCTGCTAGGGAGGCTGAGGCAGAGGGATCTCTTAAACTCCGGAGTTCAAGGCCAGTGTGGGCAACATACTAAGACTGCATCTCAAAAAGAAAAAAAAAAAAAAAAGAGCAAACCCAAGCTGGAAGCATAGGTCAGTGATAGAATGCTTATCTAGCATGTGGAAGGTCTTGGGTTCCACTCCCAGCACTGAAGGAAAAAAAAAAGATAAAATTGTACCCTGCCCACCACTCCGTGTTCCTCATCCTGTTCTGTCATCATAGCACTTACTATCTTCTGACTTCCCATCTATCTTACTTATTTTCTGTCTCTTCACTAGCACATTTGCCAAGGAGATCAGAAATCTGTGTCTTTTTTTTTTTTTTTTTAACTGCTATCTAGTCCTATCAC